>WUQG02002680.1:0-33336 GCA_011317285.2 Androctonus mauritanicus | reverse complement strand
AATTCCACTTGCAAAAAATGCTAGGGAATAGTATGCTTTCTTCCATTCTTTTTTCTTTTGCATGGCAAAGTCACATTCTGCAATTATCATATACATATAAAATGTCCTTTTAAATGTGTCTTTCTCTGCTCTTGTAAACTTCATGTGTTGCGCCATCTTCCCCAAATGGGGGGCAAGATGTCAGTTTTGTTTCATTTAATTTAATTGCCCTTTTTACCTTTTACACGTTGAAAAAATCGTTCATTTTTTATTTTCCCAGTTAATAACTAAATAAGCAAGATATATATTGATATAATTTACATATTTTTGTGTCCACTCCACCTGTTTATGATAGATAAAGTTATTGTTAACTGTGCCATCTTCTCCCCAGTTACCTTAATAATAGACACAGATGGCATAACAATTAACTCTTCTTCATTAGTGATTATTTAATAGACCTACAGCAGTTTAAATTAGAAACTCTTATCTAACTGCCAGTGGTAATATTCTTCTAAAAATATTTTATGATATAGATATTTTATATTTTTTTAACTGGAGTTTTCGATTTTCTGTCGGATTTAGTTACTATCGAAAACATGGCATTTTGTCAAAATTCGACCAAAATAACTCTATCGTATTTAATAATGGCCACAAAAGTTGGCCAAAGCGGCACTAAAATAGATTTTAATTATGTTTGGAGGATTAAGAAAGTCATCTTAAAAAAAAAATCATAAAATTTTCATCGTCTATTGAATAAAACAATTTTTTACTATTTAATATCTTTTCTACGACAATAGAAAAATAATTAAATTTTTTTTTTCCCTCTTCTTCTTTCGACAACGAAAGAAAATACGAATTTTTTTTTTTTTTTCTTTTTTCTTAATTACTTTTTTTTAGTATTATTTTTAGATAATTTAATTTATATTAAGATTATATTTTAAGATGAAATAATAATAATGTATTTATAAGATAAATTTAATTAGATATGTAAAGTTAAATTCTGATGAGTTTCGTTCTTAGTGTCGAAGAAGTTAGCCATAAATTTAATTAAAATTAAAAATTTACATGTTAATTTATCTTTGTTATTACATTATTTTATTTTTGTAACAGAAGATAACAACAATTCACAGTTAGTGGAATAAATTATTAATTTATCTTTAGAACGGTTTAAACGTATCTAAATTTGGTCACAAATCATCTAAACTCATTTTTATTTTTTGTTTAACAAATAAAAATTTAATAAAATAATAATTTTTTTTTTTTTTTTTTTTGAACAAAAATACTTATAGAATCGTTAATTAATAATACAGTAAAGAGAAACTTGATGCTTAATGCTTACAGCATTAAGTTTCTCTTTACTGTATTATTAATTAACAATATAATGTAATGCTCAGCATTTATATGTAATAACTCATCATTTATAGGTAATAATGTAATGCTCATCATTTATAGATAATAATGTAATGCTCAGCATTTATAGGTAATAATGTAATGCTCATCATTTATAGGTAATAATGTAATGCTGATCATTTATAGGTAATAATGTAATGCTCAGCATTTATAGGTAATAATGTAACTCTCATCATTTATAGGTAATAGCTCATCATTTATAGGTAATAATGTAATGCTGATCATTTATAGGTAATAATATAATGCTCAGCATTTATAGGTAATAGTTCATCATTTATAGGTTATAATATAATGCTCATTATTTATAGGCAATAGTATAATGTCAGCATTTATAGATTATAGTATAATGCTTATCATTTATAGGCAATAGTATAATGCTCATCATTTATAGGTAATAACCCAGTATTTATAGATAATGCTCAACATTTATAGGTGACAGTAAAGAAAACACGATATAAATGCTGAGCATTAATATGTTATGGTAATAAGTCGATATAATTAACTATAATTTTGTCATTTATTTAAGATAACTAAAATGCTGACTCAGGTCTAGATTTGGATCCAGATGTAACCTTGCATGCCCAAATAAGACTATAAAACAATAAGAATAGATGTTTTTATCTGTTATAAGTAACAAAGTTAATCCATAGCTGATTTAAAGTAATTAAAATTATCTAATCGTCATCTGAATCTTAAAAATAGAACTTACACATGGTTATTTTTTTTTTTTTTATCAATAAAGAAAGAGAAAAAATCATAATTTCACCTGTCGATACTCTCAGAAGGAAACAAACTTTATCCTTTATTATTGTAATCATCCGTCCTTGATCATAACCAATCTACAATTCTTCATCTCTAAGAATTAAGTAAATAATAGATATGAACTTAATTACCAAATATCGTGTCTGAATACGACAAAATTTCATTCAATAATACAGGTTACAATAATTACTTTCTAGATATCTATACATAAACTGAAGGGAAAAAAAAATCAGAAAAATTTATTTAATGGACATTCTGGATTAATGAAAAATTTCTTTTAATATTTTCTAGATTTAATTAATTCTCAACACAATTAGATTTAATAAGTAAGTCCATGTTACATCTTATATGCCTATACGTAGGAATGAGGTCGAAGAACACCTGTCATCACTGATTACCGGGCATAGAATGACATTATGGTTAATACAATATACCGAGCCTATTATAAAGTTCACCCTTAGGTGAGGGACTGTCACAAACAGTGTCTGTCTTTTATTGTATCCCACATAAAGATAATATTCTGCCGCCGGCAACTCTTTCTACCTATATACAAAAATATTTTCTATAATAGTAAAGAATGTCGTCGAACTATCCAATTTCTATAATTGAAACATTCATAAGAAAAATTTATCCCTGTTTGATTGCGCGATAGAAACTATTTAATGTTATTGCATCTCTAGTAGAATATTATAATCTTATTTTTACATCTTCTTATGTGAGGTTTTCTAAATGCATACTGTAGGATTTAGATGATTGTCAACAGTACCAACAACAAAAAATATCGATAACCATAGAAAAAAAATTATTTCATAAACAAACAAACAAACAAACAAAATTAAGTTTCGTGCAATTTTCCATCACATTGCTCTCCTACCAATCATTATACTGTATTATTAATTAATTTTATCAAACCCGCTTTTCTTTCTTTCCTTTCGAAAGAAAAGTTTAAATCCCTCGGTTTTCGGATCAATAAAAATTTCTTTAAATTTAAACGATATTGCTTCGGTCATAAAAATGTAACTTTATATAAAAAAATATATTATGCAAATTATTACTTATAAAAGAGTAGAAGACATATTAGTATGCAAATAACACGAACTACGAATAATAATCCCGAGCTAAGCGAAACAAGGTAAAGCAAGAGTAGCAGATGTTTGGTTATTCACCAGATGGATTTTTCCCCCCCTCCTTCTTCAATTCCTAAATCCCATCTTGGTTTTTTCAAGAACTATGACAGGTTGGCATCGAACGTCTGACGCAGGAGCCGGCGGCAACACTGTGTGGGGTACTAGACTAAACTCCATAATCATACTAACTTAGGGCTCACAGTTCACACGTTTCATAAGATCGACTGAAAGAAGTCAGTGTTGAGCCCACACACATGGAATCTGCACCCATGTTCCTAACATATACAATAAAATACATATGCAGAATGCGTATTTAAATCTATTTTCATTCAACCGTTCAGGAGAAATTGTGTAGTCGCCAAGCGAGGGACACATGTTTCCTTTTTTGGTTTGCGACTATGCTGCTACATATTCGATTTCATAAAGGCGCATGGCTTCTTTCTCCCTAGAGTTCAATATAACACGAAATAAAAAAAAAAAGAAAATTTTTTGAAGATATCGAATTGTATTGTAAAAAATTCTCTTTTCGCTCCTTCGATAAGAAAATAATTATTAAAACTTGTGCTGCTATCTCGTTTTGTTTTTATCGTATTAACAATGCCATTTTGGTAATGTTTTAGCGATTTACATCGTCGGACATGATAACTCACCGTGTTGAAGTGCCACTTCCTTGTTCACAGTTGTAAAATTCCAGCCTCGGGGTTAAACCATTCACTAACAATTAAGTAAATGACATTATTGAAAACGTTTTCCGACATAAACAATTCAGTTATACAGATGACTGCTGTTAAATTTAATTATAAATGTTATAATTATGAAAATGCCAGTCGTTGTACATTCTTACTACTGAAACATGGTTCATTTAAATTGCGTATATTGCACGAATGTTATACAAGTTATATTTTTATATAAGTATGTTTTCGGAATTATTTTATATTTGCGCTCAAAACTATAGCAGTGATTTTCTTCTTGACAACTATAAGACAGGTAGACGTATGCACCCGAGGGGTTTTTGAAGTAACCAAAGGTCTCCTCACCAACTTTAACAGGCAGGCCCACCCACGTGATATCATGCAACATACGTAATTAAAGTTAACTAAGAAATACTAGTGAAGTTTAAAAACTTTATCATGGTAATATATACATTATAGAACTTTTTGCGTTAAAATTAATGAGAGTTTTAAGAGCTTAATTTGTTTTTTTTTGTAATTTTTTTTTGCACCATCCGATTTTTAGATGGGAGAGGCTATGAAAATCATTTCGGCTTTTCTAATTCATTAGTCTTGTTAAGATATATCTCTGGGGTGTTTTGATTAATTATACTCTTTTTTTTTTTCCTCCCATGTAGCGAAGGAAATCTCTAATACTTCTACTAAGGGTTCCAGAATCGAGATAAATCCTATTGAAAAGGGGCAACAGCCTTTGGTTATGCTACGTGTAATTTCTTTAAAATAATCGATTTTTTAAAATAATATCGATTAAAATACGCGGGCATGTATTCTGTCGAAAAGGAAGAACGTTTCTGCGAAAAAAAAAAGAAATCTTTACGACGTAAGTAATTAAATAAATTCCTTCATACGCTCGCCATTTTATTATTTAAAAAGTTATCCTGGTTTATAGAGTTAATTACGTATGAACATTGCCTTAATTTACTTCTGTACGAGTTATTTTGAAATTTTGTTTGTTGCTGGAGAATTTGTTCGTCAGAGGAGGTGCAGTTCTAGACGGTGTAATTATATACAGCCAAGGGGGGATTTCAACGGAATTCTGGGTAATGACATTGTCTGGGTGGTCCATTGAGCACACTTCGGGCTCCTCCTTTGACCTTGGGTCCGGTTACGATATCAGCAGGGTCATATATGGACACGGAAGACACAGTCGAAACTTTTCTGACCTCTTAATTGGTGGTCCATGTTCAACTGGCAAAATTTCCGACTCCTTACATGCGCCATCTCTAAATTTAGACGTATAAAAAGCTTGACATTTTCGTTATGAGGAAATGAATCACTACTAAACACGAAAATTACTAAAAAAATAATGATAGACCGTGAGTAAAAAATAATAATAATAATATCATTATTAAAAAATTATTTTTAAGTAATAAACTGGCTACAGAAACTAGAAAGAAGAATAATAATAATAATAAAAAAAAAAAAAACTGACCGAAATTCTGGTAGATTTTTATTTACTATTAGATTATTCATTCACCATAAAATTGGTTGGCAAAGAGATCAAGTAACAGACGATTGAAGTAATCAATAATAAAAGAGTGCACGTCCATTCTGACTTCTTGATAAATAGCTAAGGATTGAGGGAATTAACTGCTTGCCTCAGACTATTCCTTTAGTTATACGAAAGAGAACGATTTGCAAGTGGTTTGTCTCTGCAAAGTTCGCTTCGACGAATTTCTTAACCAAAAAAAAAAAAAAAAAAGACTTTTCCTTCTTTCTTCCTTTTTTTTTTCCTATTTTGTAACATGACCACTGATCAATTTGGCCAAGTAGATAATGATAGCGGTTCTACATACCAGATTTTAAATAGGATAGTTTTGTATTTTATTTATTTATTTATTTATTTAAAGAATTTGTTATAAGTTTGGAGAGTTAGATTTGGTGCACATAAATTATCTCAGTTATAATATGTTTAACCAAAATATATATATATATTTTTAATAATTTTTTAAATATTTATACAAATAAATTATGTATAGTAAGTTGGAAACAGGGTTTTCGGATTAGTCATCATACTTAGAATAAATATTTGAATAAATTAAAATTTTTTTTTTTAACTCTCTGATGAAAAATAACCTTTTAATATATAAAAAAATAAGTTTTATAACTTATATACAACGTTATAAATTTTAAAAAATAACAATTTTTTAAACTGCCTTTAAGTTGCTAGAGGAATAACGTTTATACATAAAATTTAAAAAAATATTGATCAAATTATATTATTAAATAAAAAAAAAAAAAAAAATTCGAATTTCAAATATATTCTAAACTACATTTTAAAATTTACATAAAATTTTTTTGAACTTAATTTTTTGAATTTGCATAAGTTTATATCTTAAATCGCTATATAAACAATCTTGCGTAACACATAAAATATGTTATGTAGTGTATTTTATCGTCATAAAAAAAAATTTAATGCTAAATATAATAATTTTTAAACAAATAAATTTAATAAATTTATTAATTTCGCACAGTAATATTTATTTTTAAATATATGTCTTAGTTTGATCCTATAAGCTTATGCTTTAAATCAGTAGTACTCAAACTTTTCATAAATGTCTATCACCCAACTCAAAATTCAAAAATTCAGTACCATCAACAAAATATGCCTCGTATACAAATAGAAAGTCAAGATTATATAAGTACCACTAGTCACATCACCCGTACCACAAGTGGTACGCGTACCATAGGTTGAGAACTGCTGCTTTAAATGATTTATTGCATGTTAACGAATTTTTTGACTGTCCTGTTATACAAATATGAAGTCAAGA
The DNA here is from genome assembly GCA_011317285.2 of Androctonus mauritanicus. Classification (NCBI taxonomy): domain Eukaryota; kingdom Metazoa; phylum Arthropoda; class Arachnida; order Scorpiones; family Buthidae; genus Androctonus; species Androctonus mauritanicus. Next base: position 26,556 of record WUQG02002680.1, on the reverse strand, counting down.
TTATACACGTACCACTAATCATATCACGCTTACCACCAGTGGTACGCGTACCACAGATTGAGAACCGCCGCTTTAAATGATTTATTGCATGTTAACCAATTTTTTTTTAGCAATATTTTGATGCGTGTTGTCAACCGAATTTTATTTAATATACATATTTTCCAATTATTTACAACTGTCAAGATAAAACATCAGAAATTATTATTAAACATCACATCTCTTTAATTTATCGGCTGAATAAGCAGTTGTTTATTATTCTGTCTAACATAAATTAAAATTTTCACTTAAAACATGAATTTTCGAAGGCAATGGGAAAAATAAAAATATATTCCATTTACTAATTCAATGAATTTAATTAAAACTTACCACGTTCTAAATTTGTTTCTATACCTTATTATGACTTCCTTTTGGAAACGTCATAATTAAAGGATACCTTACATAGACTATCACAAATTTACAAACTTCTTTTTTCCTCTTTAATGATAATGTTTACAAATTTAAAAATAAAAAAAAAAATATTTTTATTATGTTTTTAATAATGGTTGCTACTACTGCAGTAACATCAGATCGTGCCGAACATGCTATTAAATAACAATGGCTGTCGTGATTTTTAATACTGCATCCGAATACGTTTATTACATGACAGCGTGTTTTAATAATAGTTTTCTCAATGTTGCGATGACTATTGAGCAATAGTGTTATCAGAACACAAAGAGAATAGAGATATATAAAAAATAAACAAGTATTTTTTTGAGTTTTGATTGAGATCAGATTTTGGACAATCACATTAAATAAGTTTACATTTTTTTTTTTTTTTAATCATCAAGTCATACTGCTATAGCAATAATTAATATATGTGGTATTAATTATATAAAAATACTCGTTTATAGGGTAATAATCTGTTAGTCTTCTAGTATATCCTCTGATATAACATACATTTTATATCGCCATTAAAATTTCTCAACTAGAATGCGTTTAGATTAAGATATATACTAATATAATAATAAACAACGTTAATATTTAAGATTAATTATATGGATGGCAAAATAGATTATGCCTATGTAATTATAGTAATAAAATATATTATGCTTCTATAACTATAGTAGTATTAATGCCTCTAAACTGCACTACAATAACTAGAGTTCGTAATAAGTAATTTGTAAAGCAATCCCGAACAGATGCCATAAAATCCAAGCTGAGAAGTTAACGAATATTTTACCAATCCTGAGATTTATCTCAAGAAAAAATTGTTTTAATGGGCGTATAATTGAAATAATTATAAATTAAACAGTTATAGAAATAAACAGTATCAGTAACATTGCATCCCTGCAAAGGTTTGGTTGGGTTTGGCTAATAATACGTTTGCTATCGATTTTTCTTCAGACCGAAAACATTTGTTAATTAGCAATATGGATTTAGCCTTTTGGGAGCTAATATATAGCAGATACTGCGACATCAAAGTATACGTTGGGCTGTTCTTCTATAACTGATCCATCCTTGCTTCAAATGGATCAACACAAACAGAAAAAACAATGTCGAAACGCATTGATATATCAATGTTTGTGCTTATGGATCCAATTCGATTGTTTCGCCAAGCTCTAACGTAAGTTGTGCGACAGAAGTTAATGCTCTTCTTGCATGGTTATAGCTCCCTTCCTGACCTGTGCGCTACAATCTCGTAATGTCAGTTGTGCTTTGTCTTCCGTATGGTTATCAATACCTCATGGCCGTCCTCTCTGCAATTCCGAAACATGGACCACAAATTTCACGTAGTTTTTATCGGCTACGATGCCATTTATTGAACCAATAGAAGCCTATGTAGGAGCATTTTTTTTTTTTTTCTTTCTTCGGATCAATTTTTATCTTGAATATCTGTTACGCTCCGTATATAAATATTTATACAGAGTATCGTAGAATAAAAATTGGTAGGAAAAACTAAAAGAAACAAATATAGGACTAAGTAAACTCGAAGTTTAATGAGCGACTTACTAAAAATTCTCGTTACACGAGAATTTAATTACATAAATCATTTATTTTTACAAATCCTCCGAGAATTATGAGGAAAAAAAACGATACAAACTCATCAGACTTATATTGCAATAGTGTTAATAATAGTTGCATATTTAATCCGTTAATCAAGAGCGGCAAACGAATTTTATAATAAAACACAGTCGAGATACGATAGAAGTAAGGGAAGAAAAAATAAGATAAAAAAAAAAAAAAGACATTGATAATGAATGAGGAAATAAGCTCTTTTCTTTGTTAGTGTGCATGCTGCAGGTAAATTGTCAGTATTCCCAAGCCAACATCGCATTGACAAATTAAGAAATGACAAGATACGGTCTAGTCTTGCATCCTCTGGGATATTACTTATTTATAGGCATCTTGACTGAACATGTTTAGTGTTTTTTCATCTTCTAGTTTCCTAATTAATCTAGTTTCCATGCTTATATGTGACTAAACATGTTTAGGTTGTCATATTGACAAGATTTCATCCATTCTTTTAAGCTTTAAATATTAAAACTCTCAGAAAATTAAAGCCGTAACGAAATTTATATTATACTGAGAAACCGAGAGAGAATTTGTTTATATTATCTTTTCAAATTGGGAATACCGTGGTCTGTTTTTTTGATATTTTTATATAACTGAATTTAGGAAATGAAAAACAAATCTCATAAATATCTAAATTGTTACGTCCATTCCATAGATTAAATCGTTAGAATAAAATTGTTAATATTTTATGTTTTGATATCAATATGTCGTATCAGAAACATAAAAGATAAGCATACAATCTCATATAGGTCTAATTTTTTCTTTATAAAACATTTCCTAATAGGTTAAAAGTAATAATGTCGATTAAGATAATAATCGTCGTTCTATTGGTTAACTAGAAATTTAAAATAAATCAGATTTTGTATTATTAGTCCGTTTAAAATCGATATGGCTGCTTATTGGTTCGTTTGAATTTAAATCGTACCAATTCGGTCTTCCTATTGATTAAATTAGCGCCGATACTAGTGCTTATTGGTTAATTTCAATTCGAGACCAAAAAAAAATGGCATTCTTTATTGGACGATTTGAATTTAAATAAGAATTCCAGCATAAATTTTTATTTATTTAAAAAGATAATAATTATTTGAAATTTCTATTAATATTTTGCTGCGTTAAATCGAGATTTTGAAAAATAATTTAAAAAGTTGTATTAGTAATTTGGCGAATTTCTGCATCTTTTCTGTTTACGATATTCAAATTCGCTACATTTTTTTATTTTTTTTTTCTTCTATCTTGTGGAGTAAGGTATGGAGAAACACTTTCCACTTCTTAAATACAATTTTCTAAAGCTTCACTCTCTGTAAAATCAAATTTCGTCTACCTAATTCTTTCTGCAGTTTGTTCGAAAATTTATTGTTTATCATTTCTTAGATCAGACTAAAAAAAGTGATTGAAATGAAAATAAGTTTCTAAATTTACCAACCAATTCCGACTAAACGTGCTTTACAAAGCAATCTCCAAAGTAATCGAGTAGTAAACATCCATTCTTCCAAGTATCGAGCGCGCCAACAAAGTGATAGATAGAGTTTTTACATTGATCAGTATAAAGGTATCTTCTTTCTTTATAAAACATTAAAGTAATGTTTCTAGGATATTTCTGAAAATACCGATATCGATTGGAAATTTTGAAATATTAAAAAATGCAATTCTTAAAATTTGCAACATTATTATTGCTTGCTCCTTCATAAAAATAGCACAATATATGCCGCTACTACAACAACAACATTTTTATAGTAGTATATGTTGTATATATCCACATACGTTGTTGTAACAAGTTTAGCAACATATTTTTGCCGCCACATCAGCGATATTCCTAGCTGTAGAATAATAATTTTTCTTTTTTTTTTTTTCTTCTTCTATGGCTACGACGTAGAGCGAGGAAAGAGAAAAAGATGTATAGAAGGGTGATTTGATCTTAAATATCGAGTAAGAAACTTGGAAAAAAAAAGGAAAATTCCTTGATTTCTTTGGAATTCTGTCATGGAGGCGTGGAAACCCATCCCAAGACACAATTCCTACAACTATTGACACGTACGCTCGAATGGTTATCGATTGTATCGCTGCAGAAGCTCCGAACTATACTGCAAAGATAGTTTTCGGATATACCAAGGCAGAAGGAATATTCGAGAAATTCTGAAGTTGTGATTACAACAACCGTGATGTCATTCGTCTATTAAGCTAGTGGAGTTGTGAGATGAGACTAATGTGGCGTATCTGAACGTCGACTGCCCTTCTATTGTAGAATACGAGGCCTTTCTAGGGAGTAGTTCAGCTGAATATAATGGACCTGTTAGAGATAGTTATTGATCTGGATAACAATACGCATAGAGGTATATAGCTTGGGATGTGTTGACTGTTGATTCGGTTTAATTTGCAAGAGCTGTTCGGTAGAAATAAATTTATTATTTTGTCTTAAATAATAAAGAGAATGAAAAATTTATGTTTGAATAAATTGCGATTAACGTTACTATTTAATTTATTTCTCTCGAGTATTATGTAGTCAAAGTATCCATCAATTTGCACGCATAAAGATTTAAAATTATAAGTTACCTTTTGGCTGTTTTAATGTCTTTTGTAAGTGCTGCACAATTGCAACATCGCTCAAAGCATTTTAAAAGAATTATCTGATGCTTCAGTCATCTCGTCTTTAAGATTTTTATCTTCCTCTTCACCTTTAATTTCTTTCTCTAATGCTTCCTGAGGAAGTTATCAAAAACAGAAAGAGTAGACAAGCCCTGTAAGCTGTTAAAAGTTGATAAAAATCCCGAAATTTTACCACAAAAAGTACTTCTGTCGTCACTAGTAGAGGATAAAATGAACGGAAAATCTCCAGAATGCCAATTTATCACACTTTCTAGAAAGGACACTATGTGATATACAGGACAAGGAGACATTATCCGAGATGGGGGAATGACTGAAACTTATCGCAACTTTTCTAAGGACTTCTGCATTCCTAAATCTGGATTGTAATAGCTGAAAAGTTTAACACACGAATGAATTAGCGAGGAGACAAAACTGTTACGATGATGGAAAAATTATTTCTTTTCGAAAAGTGCGAAAAAAACTTTTCTTTCTTCGACGTAAATGCAGAACTAAATGGAAAAGTGCATCCGAACTGATAAGGAAGATATATCGCCCCGAGTCATATTTTAAAAAGTATACCAAACTTGTAAAATGGATTGTAGGAATCCCGCTAATAAATTTAAACTTTTTAAAAAAAAATTTTTTTTTTTTTTTTTTAGAATACTACGACATTTTTTGAGATAGAACTAAATGTTAATCTTTCAGAATCTATACGAGTCATAAACAAATGATTTTTAAACTTATAAAGTTATAAATGTGTTGTAGCGCTTCTTTCAGAGTAAAAATAGTTTGGAAATTCGAGAATATTCAAAATGGGAATGATTTATGTTTAGTGTATTATCTTTGTTATTTCCATTTTTCTTTAAAAACTCGAAGAAAACGTTAGATTTTTCCTTTTCGTCTACAAAAATATAGCCTACGGATTTTTATATTATCGATTATGTAGCCACGTTAAATCGAGATTTTTATAAAACTTGTTTCTTTTCACGTAACCTATAAAAAGTTTGATTTGCTCTGGAATATAATTTTTTATTCAAATTTTGTTAGATTTATCTCATCGCTTTTATTAATACTGTTGATAGATTTGTTTGTGTTAAGATTTAAATTATTAAGAAGTTAGTTTACTTTGGAAAATTCATATACTTGGCTTTGATATTTATAGCGACAGAACACGAAATATATATATATATATATATACGTTAGAGGTTACGCACAGATACAATTGCAAAATCTTTCATCGTGCAAAGTGAAGACGTTTTAAGTCGCGGTTGGCCTTTTTTTCCCTTAACTCAGCAACGACTTGAGATCAAGAGAAAACAAGTTATGCAAATGGTAAGCGGAGAGACCGGCAGAATTGTTAGAAAACAGACAAACAGCCATCCCGAATTCGGGATGTGAATCTGCTACAAAGAAGACCTTCATCCAGGAGTCGTTATGCATGCTTGGGCTGAGTAACGGAAAGCGAAGTGTTCTGACGTGTTCTGAATGTCAAATGTATCTATACCGTCGAGAATTTCACCAAAACATTTGTGAAATGCGGTAAGGTACTTTTCTCTTCGGCATTGCACCAAAATTCTGTACAGAAAAAGAAAAAAAAAAGAAAGTCAAATCAATCAGAAAAAAATCTACTCAATTATTTATCATAAGACGTAAAAATATCCTTCAAATTTATTGAATTAACGTTGTTGGGGATAAAAATTTATTGTATAAACTTGAGAGTTCTCGATCATTATCGTGCATCATTTCGACTTTTCACTTTTCTCTATCGCTTTCATTAGTGATAGCATTTGCATGCACTAACTCGATCATTCAGTTCTAAGTGATGGGATATTGCTCAATAATTAGATTTTGGCCGGTTACAACTGTTACACTTCTATTCTTATGGGGATATACCCCATTCCCCAGTGTTCTCTTGGGACTTTAGGACTCTTCGTCGTTAGATTTGCCTGCTAAGCTTTTGCATTATACACAGCAAAATGTTTGTGTTAATCAATGCTAAGTTGTACATCTAAGCGAGTTTAATTTTCACACGTTTATCCTTTGAGAATTGAGAAATTTACCAAACAATTGGTAAATTAAGCTCCGTAAAAATTTATATTATCGTTATTATTATGGTTGTGGTGAGTTATTATAAAATTTTAAATGAAAATGTTTTTAATAATTTTATTTATATAAAAGATGTTGGCTTCCTGACAAACATCCCGACAATGCAGCAAAGCCAACATTGATAAATCTTCCAGTGTTTTATCAACAAAAAACAAAAAAAACGAATAATATTTTAATGAATACACAAAATATTATGAAAAAGAAATCAATTTTTACATTTTATCTATTCGCTCCTCTAGACTAAAAGAACTTTACGTGATTATTAAACCTTCAACACGTTTTAAGTAGCACAACTTGTATTAAATTTTTTTCATCTTTCATTTACGAATGATAAAAACTCATTCCAAACATTATCACCTAAGTTTTCTAACTTGGAGGTCTCCTTTCAAATGCATGGAAGGGCTCCTCCCCTTAAAAAACCTTGGACAATACATCATATAGGATAGACAGAGAATACCAGTTCCACCCATCTAAAGTGCGTGTTGTATTTTTTTTTTATGCTTTAACTGTGATCGACAAAACAGTATAATCAATGTGATATAAAGTCAGAAATTCATTGAAATAAAGTCTTAATTTAGCTAGAATGAAGTTAAACCTCTAATTCTCTAGCGATTGCAGTCTTGGCAGGGTGATGAACGAGCTAGGGCCTCCAACTGGAGGCGGTTCTCAGAGACAGGGGAGGTACCTATGTTCCTCCCGAGAAATCTTACTTTCCTTACTGAATACGCCACTAGAATGAAGATACAACCTAAAGAAAAACTGTATAATGTGTCTAGTTATCTCTGTTGGAATTCTCAGCATTGCCTTTCTAACAGTAAATATTATGACTTTGGAATATAGAATTTACTAATTTTTTTTAAGTATTTAGCCTTTTTGTATTAATAAATTTTGCCATTAACTTGTAACGAGTAAGTTAACATAGCTTAAGAATGCATTTTTTTTTTTTTTTTTTTTAACAACATGGCTGAATAAGGAAATTTAAACTGATAAATGATTATTTAATAAACAGATAAACACATATGAATGCTAGAGATAGTGGATATTTTAATTTATAGGGATTAAAGGGTCAGTCACGATAATGGTTGAATCCACTGGATGCTTAATTTCTCCATTAATCCTTTCATTAGTTCCCTTTAATATCCTGTTCTTTAATGCAGGATATTATGGATATTCTCTGCAACTTAATTATGTAATCGAGAAGTAAACATTTATTATCTAAACTACTGCAGATGATTTTGAAGGAAAATGAAGAAGAAATGTGTCTACAAATTTTTTTTTTAAGTTTTAATTTAACCCAGAAGAAAAATTATTATAAATGATGTTTAAGCATTAAATTAAAAAAATATATATTATAAATTATTCAACAGTTATATATATATATATACTTATACCTAGCAATAAGTTAAAGAACTTTAAAGTGAAAAGTGCATTTTAAACGTAAAAAGTTGCATCACAAAAGTGATTAAACTTATTCGAAAAATACTCTTAACAGTACTAATGTAAAATCGATTCAGATCAATCGATTATAGTAATTAAGTAGAGTTTTTTAAGTATCCAATTGTTTCGTGATCAGATAACTAATCTGAATCACTTTATAGGAAACCCTTTTTCAGAAACTAAACTTCCAACCAAAACCTCTTCTGAACTTAATTTTCGATATAGAATATATAAATTTATTTTTCTTCATTCATTTTCTATGATAGGATTTTTGGTTCTATACGTAAATCTTTTGTTTTTTCTTTCATTTCCTAGTGAGTACCATAAGATTCGTTTCGTTTGTTTTGTCACTTAATCCCTTAAAAATGAGAAGGACTGAATAATTGGACACTGGTGGGTCATTGAAGACCTCCTATTGCTTCATTATTCTTCTAATTCCATCGTAGCCCATGGGAGTTTAATGCTTTTTTTTTTTTTTAAATAGAAAGAAATACTCTCCGTAAACATGAGACTAACTTATGACATGTCCAACAGCTTTACATCCATTCCTACAAATTTTATAAAAAGCCACTTGCAAGTTTTATAAGGTTCATTCATTAAAGAAGACTTTAAATTAGATCCTAATCAATATTTTAATATTGTTTACAGGGTTTTTTTTTTTTGGATTTACTTCGGTGATAAAATATTTAAATTTAACGAGATTCCTTAATTATTTAACATCATCTTTCCTGCAATCTTCAAACAGAATCTGCGATGTCGATGGAGATTTTCCTTCATAATTTTTATCTGAAACATCTATAAAAGTTAAAGGAAGACATTTTAAAAGTGTAGAAAAGCTTTTTACTTATTTATCTTACGAGCTATTTGCCTTTTTAAGTAAGTAAAGAGAGAAAGAGAGAGAGAGAGAGAGAGAGAGAGAGCAATAAGGCATAAAATAAGTTAAAATTTTCCATTTTTCCTCTAACTATTTTTCTGCTTAATTAATTTTCCATTATATTAAGATTTTGCAGATTAAAATAAGATTTATCGATTATTATCTCGCGAATTATCTCGGAATTTTAAAAGTTTGACGGGATAAACTTTAATGATTTTTCTATGAGGATAACAAAGGGTTTGGACCCTATTCAAAACATCTGATCCGTTGAAATGCTGTATAGGAGAGAGAGAGAGAGAGAGAGAGATACTGTTGTTGTACCACAATGAACAAAATATTGTTAACTCAAGCGTTGAAAATAATTGATTTATTGTTTCTGAAAGTTAGTAAAAATGCGATTAAACTGTAATCATAATAATGACAAATTGTGCCAAGGATATTTATCAAAATAAAACGATTTTCGGTTTTATAAATTACGTGGAAACTAGTGATTTTTTTGGATACTTTTAATAAGTTTTATTTAATATAAGGGCTTGATAAGGATCTATTGATTACTTCCTCCTCCCTATTGCTTTAATATAATATAATTGCGTTCTTGGAGAGTAATGAACCGTGCAACAAAATGGCCGAAGTAGTGTAAGCAATAATTTTTATAAGTATGAATCTGAAGCATGTTAGAAATGTTAAAAAAAGTAACATTTTTGAGGAGAACAGGATCAGTTTCGACTCCTAAAAACACTCTTTACTGGACAGAAAACAACAAATAATTTTCTGAAATATCGATAATTGAAAGAAGAAAAAAATATATATAAAGAGTTAAATTCGATGCACCTATATAAAACACAGGCCCCATCCTATTTTTTAACTTTACCAATCACTGTTTCGTGCCCTAGAAGGGCATGACTTTAATTTCCGTGTTGCCAAAAACGGAAAAGAAGTGTGACATGATGGGGTCTGTCTATTCTCCAGAGACTACTCTCTCTCCCAGATGTACAAGAGAGACTCGCAATAGGATAGAACAGCCTTTAGATCCAACATGAGGTCGATAATGGAACTTTTACTCATACTTCTACCAGTAATCTTTGACTAAACTTTCTTTCAAAAAAAAAAAAAAAAAATAGTGAACTCGTAACACTCTTTACTTTATCGTATCAAAATTAAATTTTAAAAATTGCGTCATTCACGTTTATCGTCACCAGTTTTGAGGTTTTAAAAATTTAAATATCGAATTAATTTAAATTAAAAAATAAAAAATAAAAATTTGGCCACTTATTTTCATCTTTAGCCGCGCGGTTTTTCTTTTCTAACTTAAGAATACTTTGCTTTTATGTAGCAGAGACATTCGATAAATAGTTCTATCGAACCGGAAGTGATGTCAGCAGTATGTCATACTGTCCTTCCGGTTCAGTTAAAGTGGACATTTCGACAGAAACTCTTTGTCACTTTTTTTTGCTTTTTTACATTATCCCAAAAGAGACAATCATAGGGGAGTTGTAAAACTGTCTCAGACAAAGACTCATATCTCGATACGAGTTCAGATTTTTGTTTCTTTAGCTTTAAGTTCGACGATTTTGTTCTTTCGACCAAGAAAAGTTACACCTTTAGGGAATAAATATTCAATGAAACGAAAAAAAAACAAGAAGGAAAAAAAAAAGCGCTAAATGTTTATCATACAACACATTGACATAGCAAAGTCCTGCTCAGAAAATTTTGCTACTTATAGGATAAATTTTTAGGATAAAATAGTTATTTGGCAAGTGTCGCAATTTATCATAAGGGATTTGATATATAATCTTTCGGAAACAGGATTAAAAATCGAGATGATGAGAATAGAAAAATCTCTTTAATTTTTATTGCTTCGCTTTTATTGAAGTGCATTAAAATTGTATAAAAATTAAGTATAAAAATTATGAATGCTAACATTTTTTTTTTTTTTAATGTTCTAATTCTGTCTATTTTCCTTTTAAATTTTCATCCAACTTGATCCTCTTTAATTTAACAGATTTTTTATAATTTTTATATTTATTATGATGTATGTTTTCGTATCATAAAAATGGTTTCTAATGCAATTTTTTTCCTTTTAATTTTAAATTAATTTTCTATTTATTTCGAGTCAAAATTTGAATATTAATTCGTTTCATTAAATACAGAATTTTTTTTTATTATTATTATTTAAATTTTATTATTATTATTATTTTTACCAGAATAAAAATCGATCCAGTACTCTCTCTCTCTCTCTCATAACATAAATCTTTCTAGTCGAGTTTTATAAACTTAAAAATTTTTCTATCGAGAAGAAGAACAAGAATAAAAATTTAAATTTTTGAATATCGACAAAATTTCAAAATATTCTTTAGTTTTTTTAAAAAATCGTAAACTTTTCTAACGGATAGAGACAACCATCGAAAATGCTGTTTAATACATAAAACTCCTTCAATCACCTTAGAAAACTCTCCAGAAAAATTCCTTTCTTTAAACCAATATTCGGAATATTTTTTTCGGTTTCCGAAACGCTTATAAAATATAAGGAAAAAAAAATAAAAATAAAATAAAAGGTGGATTCAAATTCTGAATATTTGATTTTTATTTGCAATTTTTGCAGAGAGAGAGAAAACGAAGTGACTCGCAAATGGTTCGTTAACTTTTGCGTGTAAGAAGGAAAACTGTGTGTATTTTCTCTCACAGGATAATGCAGAAGAACAGGTGTGTTGTTTCCCTCAGCATGGAAGTAATCATGACAAGATATAGAAGATCAAAATATGATTCCATCTCCTGTTAACCATCCATTTTTTCCCCCCATTTTAAACGTTATAATTTGCATACTTAGCTTCGTTTAAATCTATATATATATATTAATATTCTTTACATCAGTATGCAAATTTTATTTATTTATTTATTTTTTTTTATAATTTCTAATTTTAATAGGAATTTAATTGAAAGCCAACAACCTCGTGGAGTAAAGTTTAATATTATGCAAAATTAAACAATAATCTCATAACCCGTCATTGGAATAAATTGACAAGTCAAGTGATAGCTGACATGTCTCACTCATCTAGATTCATTAAACTCATCTAAATTTGATATGGAGAGAGAGAGAGAGAGAGAGAGAGAGAGGAAAAACTCGCATTTTAGTGGTTGTAGTCAGTTTATATCGCACGCTTTGCTCGATTAGGAAGTCTAAATGGCGTGGAAGTTTATCAGGATCACCTGGCACGAATTTCCAATTTAAATAATTTTTGAATACCTTTTAACTACTTAAATAATCATCACACGTTTTAAAGAAGTCAATAAATAACGAAACTGCGGTGGTGTAAACATCTACGTTATGGTTAGAATTAAATTATATAAGTTTTGGTGAAATTTTCACAACTCGTTTACTGAATTTCCCGATAGCGGAATCATTTATTCTTAATGATTTTTAAAATTTGAACAGGTTTAAGTGCCTACGTATATATATATATATCTCTGTAGAAATAATCAAAGGGTATCTCTGACATACGATCACGGTGACAAGTTGTGATTCCACAGGTTATCATGCGTGATGTCAAACAGACCAGAATATACTGAAAGGATAATACCCTACATCAATTAGCTTCTCCTTGTTAATTAGTTCGGATGGTAGAGATTCCTGAGAGATTCGAAACTCCCAAAGGAGAAGAAGATACGTTGCGTTACAGGATGTAATGTCGTCGTCACTTCTGCATGCTGCAATAACTGTACTCATCCGAAATTTTCTTGTATAAAATCCTGTCCATTCGCGCGATTTTAGATGTGATTGCATTCGTATCATCGAGTTTAAATATTTATTCCTTTTTTTTAATTATTTGAATAATTAAAAGATTCGATTTTTTATTTTTTTTTCCTTGGTTGGATAGAATATAATTCGATCTTAATAGTTTAATAAAGTAAGAATACATCTGGCGAATCAAACTCGTCAATGGTAGAGAATGTTGTCGGTTGTCAAGTCAGTCGAGTCTAGTCGGATATCTCTGTCAAGCCAATGCAAGTAGGTTATTTAAAGCGAACGTGACTAGAAACAGAATTGAAAGAGTAGTAAGACAAGAGAAAAACGATGCTGGGGCTGCACTTAATCTTTGACGTCACGACCGACCATACTCTCGTCGTCGAGAAAAACCTGTTAACAAGATTGTTTCCAAAATGCCTAACATTATTTGGATTAATATGGTAGCTAACTTTTTACATCGAACTCGACGCGGTGTTAATAAAAAAAAAAAAAAATAAAAAAAATTGTCAACGTATTGACTTCATGGGTGGAATATTTAATTCCCTTTAATGGTAATTAATGTCGAAATGATTATGTCGTGCGTAAATCGTTAAAAAATCCCTTTTCGTGTCCAAAAGTCATGACTTTTCTATCAATTCTTGCCTAGACGTGAAAGGCATTTTTATGGCATCTCTACCAAAATAATTATTTACAGCAGTTTATATTAGAATAAGAAAGAATTATTCAAATCAAGAAAAATATTCCAGATAATCAATTATATTCGGATAATTATTCATTACAAACTTTTATGCGTACTGTATGCCTACCATGCGAATGAAGATGATGCCCGCTTACAAGTAAATCGAAAGAAATTTTCAATTCTTTTTTTTTTGTTTTTTCTAGAGATTTAAATATTATAAATTTATTTATTCGTTAAAATCATAAGAGATTTTAACCGATAGAAGTGAAGAAAATAAAAATATTAAATTAAAAATCATAAATTTTGAACCTTAGAACGAGGGGATTTAATTTTAAAGTCTTTTAGCCTTTAGGTTAATCCCCTCTTATTTATAAATGGCTTTATTGTAGAAACTTGTGATAATTACGAAAAATTAAAAGACTAAATTATAATAGAACTCTCGCAGTTAAGTATAGAAAATAATTTGAGTATTAGCAATAAGAATAGAAGGACTTTTAATAATTTTTCTGTGAAAAATGATAGGAAAGCCTATTATTCTTTTGTTTATCCACTTGAATATCCGAAAAGTTATCGCTGATCTCATCTAGTTTTTTTTTTTGTTTTTAAACCTTAACAAGTTGATTGATTGCATTTTGTTGAATAATGATTAAGTACTTTATTAAGTATTTTACTGTATTAAAAAAAATTATTACTGTGGGCTACTTTAAGGTCAGACAGGAAAGAAGAAAAATTCGTTTTGACTGAATTATAATGCGAAATTTATAAAATTTAATGATAAAATTGTTTCCGCATCTTTTTCCAGATGTGGATACAATTTTAGATATTTTTTTTTTTTTTTTTTTGTGAAGGATAATTAATGCAATTTTCAATCTTTTGGTGGTTCTGTATATTTAACATCTTAAACCATTGCCATTTAGCCTGTAATAGTCTTGAACACCATTGACCACAAGTTGTCATTAAGAAGAAGGGACCATGCTTCACTGCATTTGTTTCTCTTTTTCTTTGGATGAGCTTACTTCCGATTTTCAGAGTAATTGGAACAAAAGTATTTCGATAATTTATCTTTCAAAAATCTTTTACACTAATAGTTCTTTTTTTTTTTTAATTTTAACAACTTTGTTTTATCAGAGAAAGATCATTAAGCTATATAACGTATCCTCGGCTATTTTTTTTTTTTTTTTTTTTGGATATTATTTAAGGTTTAAAGTTTATTAATTTAACGTTTTTAATGATGTTTACTAACGTGATGGCTGTTAATTAAATTAATTATAAAATGCTTAATTTTAAACATAAACTATTTAGAGTACGTATATATAGAGTTGAGAATTCGTTAATATATTCAATTTTATGTATTAAAATGCAAAATACACGATAAATAAAAGCTAATTTTGAAAATTTTATATTAAAAAATCATATTGTACACGTAATTTTATGGACACGATTCAATTGTTTTATGTGCAATTTTGTACAGAGAATCTGTTGAACTGCATGCATCCCGTTCAAAGCTTCGCTTCGATACGTTCAAGATTCGAAGATATACACACACATACGATGATACCGTTATGGCATCGATTCTAAAGGATAAAACGCAAGACAGGATTCACAAGTTTACAGCTTTAACAGCTAAAAATAACAATTTTAATTACAAACTTTCACACGTTTAATGTTTATCTTTAACGTTACCGTTTCGCATTAACATAGTTAAGTTTTATCAAAAATAAAAATAAAAATAAATAAACAAAAGAAAGAATATTGCCCGGAGTACGTCTGTGTGTGCATTTAAGAATATTTTTAAAGCATTTTAGTTAACGTTTCGACCGCTTGAGGTCGCCATTTACATGTAGAGAGAGATGGTGTTTTTCTCTAGTGAAAGTCAAATATATGCAGGACATGGTTTACCTATCCGTCATTGATGAAGACTTTAATAAACCTCTTTCGCTCCAGGAAATATTCCATTTATAATAGAATAATATTTGATATATATATAGAAATGCATTTAGCAAATGTTATTATTATGAATAGTTTCTGTAAAGATGTAGTTTCTGTAATAAATCTTGAGAAAGTACCACGCACTTTGATCATACTCCATATACAAATATAAAAAATAAAATAAAAATAAAAAATGCTGTTTTTGTTTAAAAAAATCTTTAAATAATTCTATTAAAGGGTTTTAATGATTGATATTTTAATTGCAAATCTTATATTTTATCATGGCTTCCAGCGGATCAACAAAGAATTAATCAAATTATGGTAAGCTACATCACTTCTCTCCTAGTAATTTTATTGTTTAATTATTATAAAAATTCCAATTATTATTATTATTATTTTTTTTTTAAAAAATTAATAAATATATTTAACTTGCCTCCATTATAAAAAAATTGAATAGTTATTTTTGTATTTTTTATTTATTTTTTTATAGTAGAAATGCTAGATGGCTGGAAGGTGAGTTTATTGAATTATGTGTCACATTTATATATAAGAGGTAAATCTTTAAAATAAAAAAATAAAAAAAAAAAAACATTTTTTCAAAGATTTTTTTTTCTTTCTATTTTCTTTTTTAAATTTGAAAACATATTTATTTTTATTTTTCGGTTTAAAGATTTTATTTTTATGACTAAAATAAAAAAAAAAGAATCTATTATTCATGTTTCTGGATGGAAACAAAAATATCTCGATGTTTTTGTTTTTTTTGTTTTTTTTTTTAAATGAAGAATATATTTTTAATGCCCTATTTAGAATAGTAGTTCGTGTCTAAGTCAGTATAAAGAAAAATAGTAAGTTCTGCACATTATATACTCTTCACTCGAAAGAAATATAGATAATTATTTTGTTCAGAAATTATTTATATGTAAGTTTTCTACCGATCCAACTATCGTCTCCATTAAAAAAACACCTGGAGATTAAACCTACGCTATTTTTTAAAAGGTCGAAGTTGTAGGGTCAAAAGATGCTACTTTAATGACAAAATACTCTTACAGAATTGTACGGAAATCCATTAATTAGTTCAGAAGTTATCTGTTGAGACATTCAGACACTGGCATGGTTGTGAATGAATAAACAATGTCCGAAAATACAGAATCTCCATGACAGAGGGCACAAAGTTTTCTGTAACGATTAAAGATCATCGATTAAAAAACAGGATCATCAATCTGAACAAGAATTATTTGATAATCTAACTTCGGGTCCATATTTGATAGTCAAACCGGATCCATATCGTCGTCTCCATTTTAAAGAAACCTGGAGATTAAACCTAGGCCATTTTTAAATGGCCCAAACTGTGAGGTCAAAAGATGCTGCTGCTGCTTTGATGTCATCTTTAATGACAGAATACGCCTACAGAATTTTACCAAAATCTGATAATTAGTTCAAAAACTATCTGTCGAGACAGGCAGACAGCGGCGTGGTGACCTTACGAATCTCACATTCCTTCGGAAAGTAAGTTAAGAAATCGCATTGATAGTTTATGGATGTATAGGTACAATATATCAATACATACTTTGGTTGTTTTTCCTTCTTAAAGTGCTTTGGAATGTAACGTTTCTAAAGCCAATAGTACAGTCAAGTACATCGTTTCTAACATAGAAAAATCCATTATAAATTTCTACATAAATCGTAATTTGATAAGAAAGTCCGAATTTTGAGCTTAAAAAAAAAAAAACAGTTTTTTTTTTATAAAAATTACCAAATGCATTCAAATTTCTGAAGTGATCGATATCTAAAATTTAATTATTATTATTTTTTTTTTTTAATAAAAAAAAAATATTTCTTTCCGTACTAATTATATACATAAAAATTACAAATTTAAATTTAACTTCAAATGAATCACCGAGTAGAAAAATATACTTTCTTTCTTTTTTTCTTTTTTTTTCTTTTTAAAGAATTTTAAATTAATGATTCTTTAAAACGTTACGCGAGAATAACTTTATATCTTATTTCAATCCAAGTCATTATCACTTTATGATTAAATTTTAAATGGCATTCATCAAAAACTCGATTCGCTTGGTTAGAATTTGCCATATTTTCAATCAAAATCGCCGTGTTACATCACTAAAATAATTAATTGATGGTATTAATCCTTAAAATTGACAAAAGAGATAATGAAACTTTGAAAATTTGATCAGGTTTTTAACTTTATATCAAGATCTATATATATAAAAATTAACGGATACACAGAAATAAATATAATATATATTTCAGAACTTGGTAAACAGATATATAAAATATATCTATATATATATATAATAAAAAGTAAGAGAAAAACTTACAGAAGTTTTCAGTTGTTGTATTATATTATTTATGACGTCATCTAACATGTGTCCTTTTATTTACTGTAAGAGGCATCTGGTTTATAAGCAATAAACAAGATGCCTCAGTTATAAATTTGCTTGTGTGTGTTGGGAGGGGTAATTTGACAGACTTGATATCGTTTGGGTGTGCTAACAACCACTAAACGCATCTCAGCTTCTTGCCATCGTCTCCATCTTTACTCCTCCCAAGCAGCATTTGTAGCCATTAAGTGCTTGTTAGATTGAAGGTGAAGATAGCAAGTTAGAACCAAGAAACTGGCGATGAAGGATGGAGCTGTTATCTCGGCCATCCTAGGACCGGATCTGTGTCTCGTGAGTTGCGTGATCGTGCGAGATCCTGCTTATGTGCCCACTAGTCTTTTCTTCGCTATGAAATGTTTTTAATATCCTCATTTATTGCTCTTAAATTATCCGCCAAACTCCTTACACCAATAATACATCTCCTTATTCTTGCTTTTAGCGCCTATCATCTTTACCAGACATAAATTCGGGTTACCTATACACTATACACAGTATATATATACTGTATATATTTTCCCCCATCTTCTAAGATTATTAAATTAATCAATACGTTAAACGACAACTGCAACACATTCGCCACTGGAGGAAAACATTAAATAATAAATATATCAACAGGAATTAATTTTTTAAATATTTTTTTTTTTTTTTTTTTGAAGAAAAATCTGCTGTTAGTTGTCTTCTCGGAAGAAAATCTGATAAAAAATTTTTACTGTTTTTTTTTTTTTTTAATCTTGTACTCATAACATTTTTGTGTTTTCAGATATAAAACGGGCATCGAAAATTCATGAATAAAAAATATATATATATATTTTTTTTTCTTTTAAAGAAGCTTGTTATCATTTTATCATTTTTCTGTATATTGATTTTAAAAATTTAAAGTCGTACTGACTTTACTACTTACGCATTCTTTATATATATATTAGAAGAGCAATGCGTGCGTGTTTATTTTTATACCTCGACATGTCTTGTGTTATATAGTTCAAAGTGAAATAATTATGACGTCAAAACTTCAATAAATTGTAGAGGAGCATAATGTTCGCATACCTGAATCGTATCAGGAGCGGACGAATGTGTTAATCTGTTATATCCACAGGAGGTTCGGCTATGGCTAAAATAACAGGTTTACACAAAGTAGAAACTCAGGTGTAGTCAGCCAAGTGGAACAAATTAAATTCTAAGTTTAAACATAACACACTACAACTTTCTCAGTTACGATATTTCCTTCCTTTTCTTTTCCTTTTTGGTGGGAATTCCTCAAGGGACAGTCCTTAGGTCCTTGTTCTATCACGTTCTTTACACTAGACGATTTCAAAAGCAACTGTGTATTATCGAGGGAATATACCTATGCACTATTCTCTCCCGTTATCTATTATTATAATTAATTTTAAGAGATTAATTAAGCCGGAATGCATAATTAGATTCATTTACTCATTTTTATTGCTTTTATAATAAACATCGCGGGGAAAATGTTTAACTTTCATTTTCATTTAACTTTATTGAATTTTAATCAGTTTGATATTCAAATTTTCAATAGGTAAATTTTATTTAATTAATGGAGTAATGTGTGGCTAATATTGATATGCAGATTCTATCAGATTTTATACGCCAACAGTTCTTGTTTAACGAATCGGGTTATGGTGTCATCGGATCGAATAATAACTTTTTTTTTTTATAAAAAAAGTTAGAAAAAAGAGCACTTTTGCCATTTTAGTGAGAGTTATGATGTAAACTTTATTAATTATTAAAGGAAAATGGTGTTTCCCATGTCGCACTGTGTTAATTAGCTAACAAAATGTTCGTGTATGAGGAACCGGAGCTTTGCTTCTTCCATATGCAGTAAATCATTTAATAAGGTCGTAGCAAGATCAATAAATGTCGAAACCAGGTAGGATTAACTAATCCGGGGCTAAATACTAGCAGGTAAAGGTGCAAAGTGATAATTCACGTATCCCACTCTCTTTAACTACTACCGACGTCTCCCGTAACAAATGGAACATTCTTCAGTTCCCTTGACAACGCATAGAATCCAAGCATCCAGCATTTGCTTGTCCGTTCTTGTATCAGCAAAGTGCAGTTGAGTCAGTCAGCTCGCAAGAGAATCAAGAACTCAATAGTACCTGAGGATCGTGACAGAGTAAAAAAAAAGGAAAAGTAAGTGTTTTAAAGTTTCAAAATAAAACAAAATATAATAATAACAAAAAAGAAATTTATTTTATCACGCGTGTTTTTGAGGATATTACGGGATTTTTTAATTTATTCTTCGTGCACGGTTTATCTCACGGTATTTTGTTATTGTTAGGAGAACTCTGACGGTGACCGCAGTATGTGGCACCCATTTATCGCCAGATGCTTATACATTTTGGTTACAATGCACACCTGCACACTTGTGAAAACATCTTCTAACTCTAAAGGAGGTCGAAAGAGTAAAAAGTCGAGTTCTAAAGCAGGAGCAGAAAGAGAAGTTTTCCTTTTATTCACGGTGCTATTTTTAAAAAATATGTGGAAATTAGGAGAGGAAAAAAAATAAAATATATATATACATATTTTTCTATTCAAGTAATATCAGAAAGCGTGTTTTTATTGATGGTAATTAAGAGGAATGGAGGGAAACAAACAAGTGATATCAATATCAATCATTAGAAATTCGGAAAATAAAACGGAAACTACAATAAAACCTTTAGAAAAGTGGGTTTTTATAAATATGAAAAGAGAAATTTGCCAAGAAGAATAACCGAAAATAATAAAAAAAAAAAAAAAAAAATGAGCGAAAGAACAATAAGGTAAAGTTAAATTTATCTGGAAAATAAGTCCGAACAAACTAATTTGCCGCCAGTTCTATTGTCAATGGATTCATTGTTAGAAAGGATTGTCAGAATGTTCAGTTTATCTGCCTAAAAGCAGACAGAAGCTATTTATGTCTTTTTAATCCCGCAACAATAACCTCCATTCAACCACCTAATACTCACCAACTGGAAAATAAAAGATCAAAGCTGTTGCATTGATATCGAAGAATAATTTTTAATACACTCCATAATTAAAAAAAAAAAAATAAGAAAATGGCCGATGTGGTCTAGCCAATGCTAAATAACCATTGATTAATTAATGCAATATTCTATTTTTATCGCATATTCTCCATTTCATTTTTACTTTGTTTTCAAAATGTATCGTTTGTGTCACGCGTAATACCTTTACACTCGCCAAATACGTGAACTTAATGGGAATAAACATCTGGATACAAACACGCAAATTTTATAGAAATATTGAAATGTGTGACGTCATGTACTGTGCAGTGTTTCTCTATTTTTGTATAACGTATTATTTTTATTCATTCGTTGGCTTTATTGACGTCAAATATCCACTGACCCTACCATCTGCATCCTGTGCTATTGACTGCTGTCAGATGGTTCTTAAAATAAATTATCATCCGGAACAAGTAGATAAATCTCACCTGTGTCTCGAATACTTAACAGACTGTCTGTACCACTAGTGAAATTAATATTAATATATATATATATATTTCTCCTTTAAAATATAATAATTTTCTAAATGAAGAGATAAAGAACACAAAAAAATTCTTTTTCTATTATTTTTTTTTTTGTTATATCCTCTGTCATTTTCTAGACAGACATAATTTTATTGAACAGAGAAACTGCTGACAACAAATTACAAAACGGAAAGAAAGGGAAAAAAAGATATTTCCGGATAAGAAAGTAAAAAGTTTTAGAAGAGCTAGTGGAAAAGAATTTAATTGCACTTCTGGATAGTCTATACAGGAAAGATGAAGTTTCAGAAATTTACTTCAAAGCAAACTATCTTATTTTTTCGTTTACACTTTAAATAGTGGATCTCTATTACTACTATCACCACCACCATCACCACTACTACTACTATCACAGCCACTATCTCTCGGGAAACCTATCGAAAATTAATTTTAAAATATTAAACCCTGAGGTAATTCAAAAATGGATGCTTTTGATGCGTTGCATAATCTATTTTTTAAAATGTTAATGATTTTCTTTTAGGGATAACGTGGAAGATATACACTAAAACGGGTATTTATGTATTGTAAAATTGCTTCAATTTATTCAGATATGGCTTCCCCCGAGGAAATTCTCAATTTTCTGACTTTTACAATTATCCGTTAATGTATACTGAATAAAATATTTTCAAATTTATGTAATTATAAAATATATCTCCATATTCTCGTTATAATTATCCCCAAATGATTCATTACCAGTAAGTTTTGGAAATCAACTAGATACATGATACATACATCACTTCTGCTTACCTAGAAAAGAAATTGGATCTCTCTCTCTCTCTCTCTCTCTGTTCACATATGATATGCATAATTTATACCAATATATAAAGTTAAATTTATTGATTACTTTTGTAACATTTTTAATTGAAAATCTTACTCATAAATTCTGCTATTGCTAGCTTATAACGCGACTTTATGCAAGAATAGATGGTCTTAACAGTGATTTTTTTTTTTATGCGATTCTAAAAGCACTTCCTCTAGATCCGTACATCTAGTGAAGAAGATGAAGATCACAGTACAAAATTAAATATTTAGAAAAACTGTGATTATTAAATGGTCAATTTGTAACATGATATCTACCCCTTTAATTGCCTTCTTCAGTGAATTCGTTAACGACTCTTTGCATGTTTAAAGAGAACCAAGAGCCAAAGCTTTTTACTTTTTTTTTTTTTTAAGAGAAATGGATGGTTTATGGTTTCTAAAGATTTCGGGGCTTGAAATCACTTCAGAAATATTTTCGAGAGTTTTGCATTGTTGGTGGCAAACTATACAGTTCAAATATGCCTTGGTGGTTTAGTATCCTCTTTTTTTTTTTTTTTAACTGCCGAATTCGCATCTACATATTTTTATGCGAATAAATCGACCTGTAGCCATCTTATCGTTCATTTTCCATTAGAGTTTATTTGTATAGCGTAAAAATATATATGCTTTTGTATCTAACACCATAAATACGGAATGTACATACAAAACTATAAATCCTACCATTTCATTCTTGAATATATAGTTTATTTATAGGATGTTGTTTTTGCGAAGTAGGAAGGAAAAAAAAAAAAAACAACATTGGAATGCCTCTTTATAACAAGAAATTTCATCTCCCTATTTCTTATCTCGAAAACATCCAAATGGAACTACGTGACAAGACTGGCAATAAACCTTATAATATAGTGGGCCCTTCTTATTTTTTTTTTTATTATTTATTTTTAAGAATATTAAACAATATCAGTAAATATTACATTTTAAATTTTTATCCCTCTGCCAAGGAATTACAAAGAAAGAAAAATTTTTTTTTTTTTTCGAAAGCAAAAATCTATACGGGGAAGAAAGATGTTTTAAAGGTTTATTAAATATGAATGATGGAAAAATCTGGTTTTGTTAAGGAACTTGGCTTTATGTGTCGTTAAATCCATTGATTTTGTAACATAAAGCGATTTCAATATTATTATACAGCAAGATGAAGTTATTGACCGTTGTTTCATGTCCCCAGCTGTGTCTCCTGATTGTAGACTTCTGTCATTTGCTACACTAATTACTTAATTAAGAGAAGTCTTTCCCGACTTCATTAAAGAATAAAAAGCAAAGATATCTTGATAAATAATTTTACTAATAAAAACCAAACGTTTCAAACTGTTTAATTGAGGATAAAATATAATTAAAGCTTGCGTAAAGTCGGTTTCCTCCTCTTCTTCTTCCTCCTCCTCCTGTGTGCTCGGTTTTTACTCGAAGGCCACACGCAGTTTAAGAAGGCCTACACACACTGTATAATCTCTCTCAGGCCTTAATAGGATTTTTAGTAATTATTGATATAATTCACACAAATAATTTATAGTTAGCAATTTATTATAACTAAGGTTGTAATTATAAAAATGAAAGCATCTTTTTGCCATGAAAATATCATAGCGTAAGGCCTTAGAAATAAGATAATTATAATGGAGCCAGATCATTATTAAAGTACTGGTAAAATATATCATAATTAAACCATGACAGGTAAGATTTAATACACCTGCATCAATGTAAAGCATAGAATGTTTTGATAATGTCGAAATCATTGTATGGTCTCTTAAAATGGTCTTGTATTTATCAAAGGATAACTTGCCAATATAAAAAAAGTGGGTTTTTTTTTTAATAAAGTAATATAGACTTTTATCAACTTAAAAATCTGTAGATAAAAACGCTTATAAATCATTAAAATAAGCTATTTGTACACGTTTAATGTTTACTTTCTTCATGTATAGTTGATTGCCTGTTATTTTATCATTTTTTTTTAGCGTAATTTCGGTAGAATATAAAAAAAAGAGACGTCAATATAAAACTGAAGATTTACTTAGATATTATCCTTCATATAAGTTTAATATCATAAAATGCTCCTATATGGAAGGATTATGGGAGAAAAAAAAGGTTTACTGGTGCATATAAAAGGAGACGTTTTACTTTAAAGCGAGGATTATGCAGAAGTGGGAGTTTCGATGGAGTTCCATTAAAAACAAAGGCATACCAGCGGATTGGAAACCGTTGATCATATAACAAACAAGATAATTAATTCTTAGATTCAATAACCCTAGACGATTGACGAAAATGTGCCATCAATTCAATTCACGAGCAGACTACAAATCCCTCTTTAAGCTCTTCTTTTCCTAGACTTAACATTCAGCTAGGGATACATAGCTCAATAAAAGCAATAGGCTCTCACAAAATGTCGAAATAGTTCTATTTTATGGATCTCATCGTTCTTCTTTGCCTCTAATAAACTATAGTAAAAAGTTAGTATGAAGTATGGCTGATCTTCAATAAAATAGAAAATTCAGTCATACAACATTCCACTAAATGCCATAAAATCTATGCAGAAAATAAGTAGAAAAAAATACTCTGTGAATTTTGTTTTATTATTATTATTATTGCATTCTTTTCCCCAAAAAAAAAACAAAAAAAAATTGCTCTTTCTCCAACTGAAAATCGTGTCCATGGCTATGCAACATTTTACTCCTTTCTCGTTTATCAAGCAAATTGTTTAATTTAAGCTTCTTTTCTCTATATTAAAAAGAATATTTCAAAAGTAGGATTCTTTTTACGAAAACTTTGACATTAAGATTTTTTTTTTACTGCTTGGGAGAAAAGAAACGAAAAAAAAAAGAGTTTTTCGTTAACCAATCAAAGTAGAAATAAGTTAAAGTATCGACTGTGAATCGGAGCAGATGTAGTTGCTGTTGGAAGGTGCTAGATGATTGATATCAAGGTAAAGCAGAATAGACTTGGTTATTTATTGTGCTGACTTGATAACATGGTGGAGCATCCAGCGTGAAATCGTACCAATCTGCGATATTAATACAGAGCAGGAACTAAACAGATTGCCTTTGTCTCTTCTCATTTTGAGGATGTTTTCTTTGAATTCACAACCTCAATTATGCATTGTTTCACCAACAATTTTTCTTAGTAAAAGCGGCTAATTTGCTTTTCCAGTCTGCCTTTACGCTTCGTTAGAAACAATTCCATCCGAACAAACAAACTCGCTTTATCTACGGGATTATAAATAAAATCACGCTTTAATCCGATTGTTATTTAATCTTTCATTCTATTCTTTATTCGTCTGGTAACCAGTTTATATATAAATTAAATTTATATATGGATAGCAACAATATGTTTCGCGAAAATTATATTTGGTTGATTGTTTGACGTTATTTAAAATTATTCCTCTTCGAAATGATCAATAAAGTAAGATATTCGCTTATATTCTACTACTATGAATATGGTGATATCATTCTGAAGCCACGCTTAATTCTCTTTAATAGATGAATGCAGCTGCTTAACAAAGTTTAATAATGGCAATTAATTTAATTATACGTATTTAAACTGGTAACAAGAAACTTAGTAGCCATAAAAATATTCTGCACTCTAAAAAAAAAGCAAAAAAAAAATTGTTTTTCTCTTTCAAATCACGAAATGAAAAATTTTGTTGTGTTAGGAATGAAGAAATCAAAAGTTGGGTATTAGTGTAAATAGCTCTTTTCCTTTTTTTTTTTTATCTTTATTTTCCGACTGCATCCAAATGCATATGGTAGTTCTTTTTGACCAATCTCAACGGGTCCACTTACCTGGGTTTTAGTCCACAGCCGAATTTTACTTCGAAATAGCTGAATACAGAGATATCTTATCAGCTTAACGTTTGTTCGACACAAAGTTGTTATTCTGCGCTTGCATCGTCAGCCGTTTTTTTTTTTTTTTCTTTCTTTTTTTTTATAGCCGACAAGTCTTTGTCCACCACCGACCGACAACACCTGCATGATTTTTAACAGCGATTTTGTATGAGAATTAGGAGACTTCTGTTTGGTATCCGAGAATTTATGACCACACAAATGATTTTTAAGTGTCATTAAGTAGAATTTGACACAGAAATTTCACGATTATGCTCCTCGTATTGTATTTTGGAGGATTAGGAAAACTGGCTGGTATTCGGTATCCATTCCGCTTTTTTTTTTTTTCCTTTAACTGTTGGAATTTCTTTTGATATCATGCAAATTTTCGAATTTTATCCCCTTTTATCAAATTTAATGGGATTATTTTCTTCTCCAGATATGCGCCATCCGTTCTAGAATAATAAATTTTAACTGGCATTTCTATTTTTAGACGTTTATAAAGACGTATATAAAAATAGACTTTAATAAATATCGTGGATTTTTTTTTTTTTTGTGTGTGTCACTTCTTCCATATGCTCTGTTTCTT
>WUQG02002669.1:0-12268 GCA_011317285.2 Androctonus mauritanicus | reverse complement strand
CGTGTTATATCAAAACCGTGTACAAAAAGACCGTGTAAAAACAGACTTAGGTGTATTCAGTAGAAAAAGATTTTTAGATTTCTACTGAAATATAAGTTGAATCTCAATTTTTCAGCAAATAGTGTTTCAGAGCATTGCTGAATTAACTATTTTGTCAGACAGCAGAGATCACATAATAATAATAATTAAATTAATACACCTATAAATCATTAATTATAACATTTCCATATCTTTAAAATGATAGACTGCTATAAACTTAAATATATATATACAGTAATAAAATTTCATTATTTGAAATGGGAGGCTTAAAACAGAGTTATTACACCACTGGACTCTTTAGAATTAGACTATGGATGTTATTCATTATATTTAAGAATGAAAAAAAGATGTACATGCTTAAAAATGATTTTTTCCTTATATTTATTTACATATATATCCCTTAATTTTTCATGTTTTTATTTTATTTTTTGTCTAGTGTAATATGAAAAAGAAAATTGAAGGGTGAATTTTTAATAAAGTATTTATAAAAATACATATTTATAATACATTATTAGCTCAATATAAGAAAAAAATAGTTAAAAGAATAAATAACACACATATTTTTTAATAATTGTAATTTATACGATAATATTCTCTATCCAAAGTCTACCATTTTGTTTACATTTCTAATACAATTAAGTACAATGTAGATTTATGATATATTTTCTACTTAACAGTTTCAATTTATCACATACAATATTTTAAAATGTTATGTTTGATATTTATGAAAACAATTTCTTTTTAAACAAATTATAATGCAAAAAAAATCATATTTTCCCTGACACATTTATATAACATAACAGATAATTATTTTTTTATTACTTTTAATATAGATAATGCATTAAGCACTATCTGCAAAAATAAATAAAATACTGTACTGTAAATTGACAAATTATAAAGCAGGATAATGATTCATAATTCTAACGTATTGGTGTTGACTGGTTGAATATCTGTTTCATCTTTTGTATTAAATTTTTTTTATCTTTTTTTTTTATCTTACTTTTACAATAATGCTTCTTTTTATATTTAAAATAATAATAAATTTGGTTTAAAATTTCTCTAATAATTGTTAAGGGATATATTGTACTATAATAAAAACTCAAGTCTGGAAAATAACATTAATTTTCTTAATTTTCTTTTCCAAATCATGAGAGCAAAAATGAAAAACTAAAAATACTCTGCCTAGAATCATACAAGTACACAGTAACAGCACTAACGCAGGGAAATCGGAAGTGTATCTTAAACGACGATACAGAAGTACTAAAACATAGTAAGAAGTGCTTTCAATCTTTAATCGATCCTCTTCAGCTTTTTACAATCGAATATCAACGGTTTTTACAAGTTCATAAAATATAAATAGTAACCATAGAAACGACCAAACTAGATTAAACAAAATTGTTGATCTTATATTGTATAACAATTTTGTTTAATTTAGTTTGTTCGTTTCTATGGTTACTATTTATATTTTACGAACTTGTAAAAACCATTGATATTCAATGGTAAAAAGCTGAAGAGGATTGATTAAAGATCGAAAGCTCTTCTTACTATGTTTTAGTACTTGTGTATCGTCGTTTAATACACACTTATGAGAGCAAAATTTTATAAGGGAGAATATTTTGCTAAATGTAATAATTATTTAGATAATTTATAAAATTGTGCATTTAAACAAGAATTTGTGGGATGTAATTCAGGATTATATATACAGTTATTTTTATGTTTAAAACTATAATAAAAACAAATATGGTAAGAATAAGGGATCATTGTACTATATATGCAGTGGAATACATATTGCTGCAAAATTTGGATTTTTAATTTGATTCTACTTTTTATTGCAAACTATGCTAAATATAATAAACAAATACTGTGCAAAGTCACAATATTCAAAATTAGCAATAATCTAAAACTAATGGCTTTTATGATTCTGCAAATCCAGAGTTGAGTCTGAGCTCAAATCTTTTTACTATTTCCAAAAATAAATAAAATTCTAAAAATAAATATCTAACATTAAATCTATTGTCTACACGATAAAACAAAACAAAAACAATTGGAAAATTTACGATTGTTAGAAGTATCAAACAAGTGTTAGAAATAAATAATGAAAAAGATGTTAGAAACTAATACTAATAAATTGAATAAATTCTTATACAAGTAAAGTTAAATAATAAAAAATATATAAATTTGTAGAGATTAAGCAGATATTAGCATTAAAGAATAATTTTATTTCCTAAGTAATAAACATTTTTGACTGTTTGCCATCTTCAGATTACATTATTGGAACTTTAAAAACATCAATCATTAGAATGTAAATTGGATTACTATAGCAATAAATTCAAAATAATACCTAAAACAGTTCTTTATAAAATTTAAAAATATATACATATAAGTAAAGATAATGATAAAATTAATATTAAAAATTAAATAAATAAAAACTATTAAAAGATTTTTTTATAAAAGAGGGAGTTTTTAAATGAAATTATGCTGTTGGTTTTCATTTCAATAGATAGACCTCCTGGGATGATTCCATTTAAAAAATCTCTCTTTTATAAAAATCTTTTAATAGTTTTTATTTATTTAATTTTTTTAATATTAATACTATTATTATCTTTACTTATATGTATATATTTAAAAAAAACTGTTTTAGCTATTATTTTAAATTTATTGCTATTGTAATCAATTTACATTTTAATGTCTGATGTTTTTTAAAGTTCCAGTAGTATAACCTGAAGATGGCGAACAGCCAAAAATGTTTGTTACTTATGAAATAAAATTATTTTTCACTGCTAATAAGTGCTGAATCTCTACAAATTTATATAGTTAAACTAAGCTTAAGCAGTTATCATTTTGGTGATAAAAAATAATTTATTAGACTCAAACACTTAAAAAAAGTGTTAACCAAAGCTTTATTTAAACAATAATAAAGCACAAAACAAGTTGGCAATAAAAATTGCTTAATGAAAATTCCAAAAATCCAAAACAACACCAAGTATAACCTTAAATAATAATTAAATCTATTACCTCCACTCTCTGATACGAACTCAAGTAATTTTCGACCTTATAAGAAAATCAAAAGTCACAAATCAGCTCACTGTAATACAACACACCTCTCTGTGTCATTTGACACACACATTTTTATATTAGTGACTTTTACAGTGCTGAGCTTGTCTCATTTACATAAAAGTCATGCAACAAGTTCAAGTTTCTTAGTTTACAGAGTAATCAATTCATGCCATCATCTTTACAATTAATTATGTACTGAATATAAAACATCGATACGAGATCATTCTTTTATTCTTACATTAGATTAATGGAAATGATTTAGATTAGATGATGTCATGAGCCAAAAGAATTTGTTGGAAGATGGACTTCTGATGTGTAATTCATAATTTGTAACTGATGATACAGAGGATGTGAAATGTGAGTTAACTCTTAAACTAAACATAATACTTTAAATAATAATGAAGAGTATAATAAAATAATAATAAGATAAGTCAGAATTAATTTCTGCACAACTGGACTTATATAAAGTTTTGAGATATTGCATCTGTTATACAAAATATCATATTTCACATATTTTTTTAAACTTTATAGCCAATTAAGACAAAATTATTTGATGTTTATTTAAAGATCAAGCTTGCTCCCCTCATATCAGTTAGACTGGTGGTAACAGAAATTTTTTTGAGCAACAACCCTATACTGGAAATTCTGTGCCAAACTACCTCAACTGAGCTAAAGTGATAAAATAAGTAATGATCAATTAAATGAAAGAAATTGTTGTAAAAAAATTTATTCTATGTAGAAATATCATCATCAATGAAAGTATTATAGGCTTTTAAGAAAGTGTTATTTGGAAATATTGCAGTCCAAATAAAATAATAAGATAGGGTTACATATACACTCATTTTGTGAATCCACTGGCTATATATGCATCTTTATGCTATTTTATTACCAAGCGAGAACAGATATGCTAATAAGGCCTAAACTATCACATATATTTGAAATTATCTTCATCTAGTCAATAATCTTATTATTCATCTAATAATACAAGATACAATTTATGTATAGATAATTTTTATATAACCATTTTATATCTCTGAAATTTATCACTATTTTTGTTTTATTTTCACAAAACATATTATAGGAATTCATAGTATAGTACAGATATCTAAAATAATATGAACATGAAAAACATTCAGTGCATAATCTTTATATCCAGTTCAGATTTATTCTAATGTTTATTTCCATTTCAACAAATTCTGATCTTTTTTATAAATTTATTTATACATAGGCATTTATGAATTCTAAACAATAATTAAATATTTGAAAGTATAATTTTTTCCATCTTTTGTAAGAATTCAATAAAAACCCTGATTTCTTTCAATCCAGAGATGTTCAACTTTTGAATGGCATTCTGCAAGCAAAAATTTCATCACTAAAAATATATTGAATGTCATAAAAAATAATCTTTGCTATACTTTAAGAAATTATGAAAGAAACAGTACAAGAGAAGTTTACATTCCAATATGTACTTAATTATCAAAAACATTTTAAAAACATATTTGGCTAATTACTAATCCCACAGCAGTTATCATTACTACAGGTGGTCCTTGAATTTCATATTTAATTGGTTCCAGAAATGTGTACGAAAGTAGAGCAGTGTAAAGAAAACATGGAAAAGTGTTTTTAAAATGTATTTATTTTACAACACACAACATTACAAAGCGTGTCCTAACTCAAGATTGAACTTGGACATTGGAAACTATGACAGAGAAGAGGGAAGAATGCATGCAAGGAATTACAAAAAAATACATGTACTTCCTTGTAGGAATTTTTATTGTTATGCATCTCACATAATAATAAAAATTTAACTTTTAAATATGTATGAAATGGCAAATTGTACAAAAGTTGAGGACCACCTGTTTTCATATATGTAAAAGAACTTTGAATGTATCAAGTTAAATACAAAAGAACTATCATTCATGATAAATGGTCTTATTATTGGAACATGTAGCTGCTCTTGGCGTATGTAAATCTTGGACTGTAATAATAACATATTTTTTCTGTGTGTGTAATTAATTTCTCCATTAATCTCTATAGATATTACATTTATTTAAAAATATTTTTAAAATAAAATATAAGACAAAATAGGAAGTATCTACCAAAAAATAAAAGTTTATTGTCTAAGGAAATAACATACTGCAATTCAGCTGAATGCATACAAATGATCGAAAAAGAAAATTTATTTTAAATTTTTATCGTTAAAATAATTAAAAATAATGTTTTTTATAAAAAGAAAACAAAGTAATACTGAATTAAATTTTTACTGTGCCAAGATTGCCACAAATTGGAATTTGTTTTCATGATTACAGACCACACACTGCAAGGAAAATTATCCTGAAAATTTTGATTAAAGAACTTAAAAAATAATAGACATATTGAAAATTATTTGAATGTTAAAATTTTTTAAAAAACTTTGAATATTAGTTAACTGTTTACAGAAAATGATTTCCAAGATTGCTCTATGCAAAAGTGTTAATATGGTATTAATTTATTTTTGAATATGAAATTTTTATTATATTTTATTAATTATTGGAAAATTATAAATTTATATTCATAATATATATTATTTTTCATTTATATGTACAAACTTTAAAAATTATATTTAATAAAATTTGATCATAATGTCAAGTTTTTAAAAATTATTAATGCATGTAAAATATTTTTGCTGTTTTAAGATTGAGAATAGAAATTTGATAAATAGTCATAAAATATTTTTATCATAAAGTTTCAGAATGATCTAGTAAATTTTCATTTCTGTGTAGGAATGAAAATGTGAAAATTAACTTGAAAAATTCATTTTGTATTATATATCTTGAATTTTTTAATTTGGTTGAATATGTTATTTTGAAAGATCACATTTATTTCTTATAAATTATTTTGAATAGGATTTCAAATATACTTTTATTGTTCAAAATGCATATTACATTTTATTTTTATTCTAATATTTATGGCAAATTAATGAATCTCATTAATAAGTATGTATTCATAATTAATGAAATTCATTAATAAATGAATCTGAAATAATATATTTGAAAATTTATTTCAAATATAGTTTTGTTTATTTTAAGTTTTAGTAGATACATATGGTAATATTATTTTAAAGAAGTTTTTTACATTATTATAATTTATTTCTTTTTACCTATTATAACAATATTTTGAAATTTTTATATTACCTGTTATGAGATTAAAAATTTATAATGTTTTCTTCAGAATAAGGTTGGAAAACAAATCTGTTGGAAAAAATGGGAGGTGAATTTTACATAAATTATTATTTGTTTAGAGAAAATGATTACAATTATATCATTAAAAATGAAGAAGAAAAATGAAAAGAATATGAAAGAGTATTAAATTGCAATTATTATATTATAAAGAAATTTTTTTCAGATAGTGGAGGTTACAGATTGAAATATTACTTGGTTGTGAAAATCAGAAAATAAAGATTATTTAAAGTAGTAATTTTAAATTTAAAATTATTTATTTGAATGAATGAACTTTTATTAAAAATTTTATCAAATGTTTATAATAATTTATTATTATTGAAATTTTCTATTGATAAAAATTTTTTTAATAACATCATATTTCCTATATTTTATAATTAGTTAAATTAGATTATAGATTTTTATTATTACTGTCTTATGAAATTTCTATGTAGAATTTCTCGTATCTAATTACATCAATACTAAGAGTCTATTATAACGGTAGATTATGTAATTTTTCAAATAAATTATATTAAAATAAAAATAATTATACTTAAATGAATCAAGAATTTTTTGATTTATTTCTATAAGTATAAATCAAACTTCATAATTTTTATATGAATTTATATTAAAAATTTTTACATAATAAATTTCTTAATATATTTTTAAATTTTTACAATGTATATAAAAATAAATTATCATGATGTTATTTTGGATGATTTTTAAAAAATGTTTTCATTTGTCAGTTTTATATATATAACTTTTTAAATAAGCTAGATACTATTCTTTTGTTTATATAAATTATATTAAATGAATTAATTAAATTATTTATTTATATTTATAAAGAAACATGCCATATACAGTATGTGAAAAGTATTGCATATTTAATTAAGAAAAAATCATATGGATAAAATATTTTGTTGTTCTAATATTTTATTAAATTTAAAAGAATTCAATATCAGGGATTATAGTAATAATAATAGTAATATATATTTATATATCATCTATACTTACATATCAATCAATTATTTAGTAATATGTTTATTTGCTTTAAAAATCTTCAGTAAACTGAAAATAAATTACATTCGTTGCGCTCAGCAATTTCAATGCTATTTTTAATAAAAGAAACTACAAACAACTCAGCCAGGGTTAATAATGTGTGCTTTGCTAATTGTTATAAAAGGATCTGCATTACAACTAAGATGCTTGTGTTTATTTTTTCTCATTTACTAGCTTAAAAGTGGGGACAACGGCTTAGATTCATCTGCGGCCTATATCCGAGTAAATATGGTATGTTTCCATAGATTATTACGTATTTCAAAGCTGCTTCCAAATTGATTTCCTTAAAAATATTATATATAAGTGAAAGATTAGCATCATAAAATTTTTTTAGGGTTATGCGTGGCCATTTTATAAACCAGTAGATGCGAAGTTACTGGATTTACCTGATTATCATGAAGTTATTAAACATCCTATGGACCTTGAAACAATTAAGGTAGGTCTAATGTAATATTTATCCAGAAAATAAATTAGGATTATGCAAGAATGTGATTTTTTTTCCCGTATATTAAGAAAGCAGATAGTTTCAGTAAAATTTTTGATCACTATATTTTATTAATAATAAAATATTGAAGAGAGATTTTTTAGTAATTTTTTTTACCTTTATTATTCATTTACCTTCTAAATGCTTAGTGAAATAGTATCAATTTCAATGAAACATTGATAATTTTAGGATTTCAGATCACTTTCATTTTACTATGAACTCAAAAATCATTTTATTCAAAATTTAAAATGAAGTTAAGATAATTAAAATGATTCAAATCGGTTTGATAGTTTAATGCTAGTTATGTTAATGCAAAAAGTATTGTGCAAATATCAGTTATTATTTACTCTTAAATAGATAATTCTTTAAAAAATGGCAGTGTTTTTCCCCTACCTATTCCATTCTCAGAATATGAGAAAAAATTGCTTAACTCATCAAATCTGATTGTTTTGCATTTTGTTTCTAAGATCAACAGATTTATTTGTCTTTCAGTTCTGTAGAAAGTCAAGAAAAATAATAGCTCTAAAAATGAAAAATATTTGATATATTAGCTGTAGAAATTGAATTGTATTGAAAACTATATATTTACATTTAGACAATTTCCCATTTCTCTCCTTGTATGCCATTTATTTTGAAGACTGTAATTGTAAAGAGAATAAACAAATAAATTTACCATTGTCTACTCAGTTTTGTTGTTTCACGAAATACTATGTTCATTTTTAAGTGAAATGTTGCTTGTCTGCACTTTTGATATTTTTTGCTTACATATCCAAAATTCTCATTCTATATTGACCACAAAACTTCACTTTAGTGATTGATTTACAATACCTAGTCTGATGTTGAATGCATGAAGACTAGAATATTTTAGAGTTAACAGATGTAGGCATTTCATAGTTAAAATAAATGTCAAACAGAAATAATGGTCATTAAAAAATAAAAATGCTGTATTATATGTAACTTGAAATATCCATTCATACTGTATAGTTTTCATTATGCTCAAAAAGTTTATAGTAACAAAATCCTAGTGTATAGATTAATGATCATAAAGCATTAGGAAAAATATGCAAAATTAGGAAACTGCATGATTAAACAGAAAGAAAGAAATCACAATATTGGGGAAAGATTTATTAACCCCTCCAATATATTAATCATGCAACATATTACTTTGAATCCAGGTAAGAGATAGTCCTATTGTTTGAGAAAGATTCCTATAAAAACATTGTGTTAAAAATTTACTTAAAAAAATCAAAGTATAAGATTTTACTTGTAAAAACTGGGGTATTAAAAAGATAAGTATTAAAAATTTAAACAAAGTGAATAGGGTGAATAAGTTTCAAGTCAAAATTGAAACAGCTGGTTTCTGGCATAAGAAAGGTAATTTTAGAAGAAACAAGTCAACAAAAAGGCTTGCAAAAAAGTTACCATTAGAAAATTTGACAAAATTAAATTAATAAAGTTTGATAAACAGTCTGTCAGCACTTCAAAAAAATAAAAAATTTTTCTTAGAGACATTGTTAAATGACCACTCATCAAAAATAATAAATTAATTGCTAAGGAAAATTAAAATTCTGAGATAAAGGAGACTTTTTATGGTTTAACTTAAAAACAGAGAAAAGCACAAGTAATAAGACTAAATATTGCAGAATGCACACAAGGAACATAAGTATTACAGGATAAAAACATGTCATATGACAATATGATTACATGATCTTCAATCAATCATGAACAGGAGTGACATGTGATGTATTTGCTGAAACAGAATAATTTTAAAAATAAAACTGTCAAAAACTAATAATTATGTTACATATGGCATTTATTCAAAAACACTTGATAACCAATGAGTTTAAATTGTTTATGCCTAGTATACCATTAGGAATTTATTTTTGAAAAAAGGAGCTAAAAATGGTATGCACATGCCATTTTTTGTATTGTAAAAATATTGACTGTATTTAAGAATAACTTCTAGAGTTCATATATGAATAAAAAAATCAATACTTCTGCTATTTCTATTAATTATTCAATTAATCTCAAAAGCATTAAAGCAAAGTGCTTTTGAAATAAATTGAATAATTTCTAGAGTGATTTATAAATGATAAATATATTTTATAATGTATTTTATTTTTAATCTTATTTACTTTATTAATTATTTTTTATCATTACTTTGATAAAACTCATAAGAAAAAATATATTTCATAATAAACAGTTTTATAAACACTGACATGTGACTTGTGAGGTAGCCCTAAAATGTAGAAGACAAAATTTTCTAGTAGAATGATTATTCTATAGTGAAAATTCCATGAGTTTAAAAACATTTGAGTGGAATTAAAAAATATATATAAACTTGTGATTTAATTTAAATATAAAGAGCTATTCTGAAACTTAGTAAGAACAAAAGCAGGATATTTTCAATGTAAGAAGAAAATTAGTTGAAATGACAATGAAGACAATGACTCTCGTTTTGTGTCATTTATTTATCTGAAATATTTAATGGTGGTTCATATTTGGAGAACCACATTTCAATAACTGTTTCTATTAAAACATTTCTCAATAAGCTGTTATCAATATATAACTGCTTATTGAGATCTCTATGTGCACATTATTGATTATGATGTAGCAAACATAGAAGTTGTTTCTTTTCTTAATTTTTAAATATTTTACTCTTGAATTTGTTCATTACAGCTGCTTACATTATAGCTTTCTTGTTGTCTGTAAACTAACAAGAAGAAACAAAAAGTAATAAATAAGCAGTAGGTTATTAGTAACGTGTAACATTGTTATGTTACTTAATTACTGTAAAGTTTGGTTCCCACTAGTGAGGAACTGCTGCGGAAAATACACACATGTTGAAAGCAGCATGGTTTGATGTCATACTCCGGTGTAAAAACTGCTATCACGGTATAACATCAAACTGATGGATTCAACTTTACAGTGACAGTAAAATCTGTCTAGGCAACATCCACCAATGAAATCAATGTGTTTTGTGACATTGAATCATTGGCAACTTTGACTGAGTCAAGATAACAGGATTCTCTATCATTAAATCTCATCTCTTTAATCAGATTTGCATAGAAGCCTTATTTGTATCTCTTCTTATAAATATCTTTGGTCCAGCATTTTTCTCTTGCTCAATTTTGTTTCAGTTTCCTCATTTACTGCAGCTGTTAACATCATTTCATAAACAATGTGTGTCTTTCATCACTTACATTTTGTTTTACACAAAATGAATCATGGGAATGGCGTTAAGAATCTTGGGGAAAGTGTAGCTTACTGTGACATTGGGAACTGCAAGTGGAATTGCCACCATGTTTATCTGCGACGGTTTTTACTGTTCCACTTTCTGTGGCAGATATTGGGGAACCAACCTTAATTTGCCATTTTGTGGTTGCTATGTAAGACTAACATAGTTCTTACATATGCCCTATTTTTCAAGTTTTAAAATATTGTATTCTAGAAAATGTTTATATCTTTGTATTTTAACTTACCATCTATATTTTTCTGTGTTTGTACTGAGAGGATCAGGACTTCTGACCAAAAATGTTAATATGTTACTAATAAACTTATTGTTTATTTAGTGCTGTTTAAGATTCTTCTTGTTATTTTACTCTTATTTGAAAATGTTGTACTACTATTTCATCTCAGTTTTATATATATAGTTTCATTGATATTTTTGTCTTTTTATGGTAAAAGTGATTAATAAACATGCTTAAAAAATACAAATGTTTATAAAATTGTGGAACTTCAGCCTTCTACTAAAATTTTTTCAAAAATATTCTGTTTACACATATATAAATTATATATTAATGAAAATTTCAGTATACGGTCATCCCCAAAGTTACTTTGTAGATTGTTGTGAAAGTATTGATGTTGTTCTAAACAATATAAAGTGAGACAGATTTTTCTGTACCTAGGTAAATGCAATTTTAAAATGGAGTGATTAGTTCTAAATAAGAAATTTTGATTATGAAAAACATATATTTATTTTATATTTATGAAAGATTTACAAAAAATATGAAATTTGACAAATCAAATGACATTTTATAAGGAGGAAAAAAACATTCTCTCTTGAATTTTATACTTTTATTAAATTAAAAAAGAGACAGAGCATGTAATTATAGTTTAATCTTTCTAAAAAGAAAGAGTACTGGAAAGGTGAAAAGGACCTTGCCACTAATAATGGCATGTCACTAGAGATGTGCCATAAAAGGCAACTAATACCCTTTAGTTGCCTCTTATGGCACATTGCTTATACAGTGAGTGAATTCTTCCCCCATATACAGAGGGATCTTTAATATAGCCAGCATATCTGAATAATTACTAATATCCATAAAATTCTTCTCACTATTACTGCCTAACTGTTATCATATTAATCACATCATAGATAGCACTATTCGGCAGTTGCACTTTAATAACACTTTTTATTAACAACACTAAC
>WUQG02002658.1:0-12269 GCA_011317285.2 Androctonus mauritanicus | reverse complement strand
CAGAACTGCATTTAAGTGCTGTTATTCAGTTTTAATAGTGAAAAAGGGTGTAGCAGTTTCCTAGAGAAATTAAGTACAAATATACACCACATAATGTATTTTTTGGGACCAGAATATTTTTTTTAAGCAAAAGTAAATGAGTATAAAAATTGTATTATAAATATGTTGACTATTTCCTATTTATGCCAATCTCAGATAAAAAATAGTTAACAAAAATAGAGTGGTATTTCACAGTTTGACACTAATCCATCACTGAACTAATACCAAATTGAGAAACTGTCAAATTACAGAACAATATTTCCCATATAAAACTATGGAAAATAGATTAATTTATTGTTGGATTTCCATCTCACTTCCCCTAACAGGGAGTTGAGAGAGATACACTATATTATTTTCTTATTATATGTATTTTATTATTACATAACACACTAAATTACAAAATACACTATTTTATACACAATACACAAATTATTAACCCTTGGATGTTGGAATGAAGTCTTCTTTATCCTGTTCTGCCTTTGAATCTGTGAAATCAGCCTTCAACTTGCTTTAAATTCCTATGTTTGATCTGAGGTATATCCTGGAGTTTTCTTCTGCAATTCTTTGAAAATTAATCTAACTTTTTCACAGATCATTGCCTGAATTACTGGATCTTCTTTTATCTGTCTTTCTCTAATTCAAGTGAGAAGCAGCTTTTCCATCTCTTCATTGATAAAATATTTATTCTTGTCAAAAATATTCATTGCTTTGGCAGATACCCTATCACCAATAATCTTCTCTCTCTGTTGCAAAATGTTGCCACAGTTGTCTTAGGAATGCCATATTCTTGAGTTACATCTTATAATTGTTTTGCCTTTCTGCACTTTATCTACAATTTTTTTTGTTTTCTCTATGTTGAATCAAGTGTTCTTTCCAGAATTATTCCTCTGGTCAGTTCTTTTGAATCCATTCTAACATTTCACTCAAAAAATAATAATAACTATAGATGCATAAAGTTTTTACTTTCTGAAAAATGCAAACTTGAAAATTAACATAAACAACATGGGCAAACACCAAAGCAGCCCAACAAGAACTGACAAATAACAAATGACATCATCCAATTCCATGTAAATGCATATACCATACCACAAAATTCAAATGGTGAATTGTGGGACATCAAATTGCGAGGTATCATTGTATAACTTTAACATGTTTTATTTTTATACTTATATATTTACTGAACTGACTTTTCATTTTTTCATTAATGGTAACTCCAAATATAATAACACACTTTTTCAATTATATGGCATGGCTTACCAATCCATGTGATTATTAAGCAGCAAGACAAATTTGGGCCCATATAAAGTTAAAGATCAGTCAGATCAACAATCTGGCTGAATTCAGACTCCATAAATAAAATTTCCATGGAATGGGACTCAGAATAGAACCAGAGTCCTCTGGATGGAAAGCTAAAGCATTTACATATGCAAATCCAGTGAACAATGACAAATTTTTTAAACTCAATCATCATATATAAAAGTTATTCTGTATTGAGCTGAATTGAAAATTTGAACATCAAATAACACAACTGATGTTGGCAGAGATTTATCATCAATGAATTAGCCTATATTTTTTAAAATGAAGTTTCAAATTTCAAATAGGATTGCCAATTTTACTCAATAATTTCAAAAAATAGAAGAATTTTCATCTTGAAAAACAGGATGGTTAAGTTATGATCAATAAATATCTTGGTTTTAACATCTAGGGCATTTATTGATGCAAAATAATGTACCAAAAACTAGGATTATCCCAGAAAATCCAGGACAAATAGTTACCTTATTTATAGAAGCTAAGACAGTTCTAGAATAAAGGTTGATATAAATACTTAGCCTAATTTGTGAAGAGTCAAATATTTTCCACTATTTCACAAAACATTACATCATTTTATTTCTATTTTAATTATTATTTAATTTTAAAAATTCACTTTTGTTTGATTTAACAATCATAAGCAAGCATTATAATGGGAGTAGCCACTTTTGTTCTTGATATAATGTTAATTTGACCAAAGCATATTTCACTAATTCAATGTACAGATAAACTGCATTATTAATAAACATACTATTTATCACAATTAAACTGTTTTATTTATTTTTATTTACTTTTCATTAACAATATTCTACTATGAATAAATGATTCAACTTTCATACTGACCTCAAATTTTCAGTAATGACATCTTTGCTTACATAAGATATTTTAATAATGCAATTTTTATTTGCTTAGTAGAAATTTTATAAAATTTAAATTAATATAAATGCTAAAAGCAGATAATCAATTTAATGTGAATTCTGCATATAATATTTTAATATAAATAATAATCATTTTATATTAAAATATTATTAACTATTTGCTTAATTCTATAAGTTTACCTTATATTAAATTCTATAAGGCAAGCTTATAGAATTTAATATAAAGTAATCATCATTTATCAAAGTTAGTAATAATCAAAATAGAATTCAGAATCATCATAATTATTTTGTATTCTGTTTTGATTATTATTTATAAATATCATATTTCTTCTATTCTATATGCATCAATTTATTGATTTACATATTTAATTTTTTCCTATTTTCAATCTATCTTTATTAGAAGTATGAAAAGGGAAGATTATTAATAATACTGCAAGAGTCCAATTATTAAACAAAGTTTATTTTAAATATTAATAAGCACAAAAAATAAGAAACACCTCATATTTCAAATTCTGAAATAAAAGTAATTATTCTTTTATTGGAAAACTGCTGTCTTCTTATTTATAGTCTAACATGCTAAGCATCTGGTAGATTATATCAATATCAATAATATATTTATAAATAATAATCAAAACAGAATAAAAATAATTATGATGACTTTGAATTCTGTTTTGATTATTATTAACTTTGATAAATGATGATTATTTTATATTAAATTCTATAAGCTTGTCTTATAGAATTTAATATAAAGTATTCTGGAAAAAAAACATATATTGATAGACTACAACATTAGTAATTACTGCATTACAGATTTAGTGATCCTTGATATTTCCAGTTTATTTTGTGTATGTCTGATAGTTCTGATTAATAAGCAAATATTGATGATTATCATCACTTATCTGGGATGTTAAATTTCAAACTTTTGATGATCATTGTGTATTGGATGCATTTCCCGTTTCATTTTAAATTTTAATTAAAATTTTTTTATACATATTATTTCAATTTCATTTTTATCTTTCATTTTCTTATGCTTTGAATAATGATGGCTGATGCTGGAAAATCCTATTATTTTCAACTGACATAGTGATGATTTGTTTCTTCAAATTAATCTATGAAAATTTCTAAGATGTTAGCATTAATATATTTATCTTTTCATCTATTTACTATCTCTTTGCAATTTTTACCTGTATTGTAATAGATTCCTTGCATTCTTCTACAGTGTTAGGCTTGTAAGTTCTCCATGAAAGTGCTATTGACAAGTTTGAATTAGGAATTCATTTAGGCCTGGGAAATTGCATATCTCAGTTATTTCAAAGATGTGAATGTGGCAGTCAGGCATTAATGTGAGTTTTAATGTGAAAAGAGTGAAGGACGTTAATAAACATTAATTTATAATTTGTCCTTACTTAAGGTTTTATAGTATGATTTAAATTATTTTTCTAAGCATGACTGCCTGCTGGGTAATTTCCATTATTCCAACAATCCAGTCTAGCCCTTGCTATTGATAGATTTTCTCTCTTAATATCATTTTTATATTCTTTTATTTTTTCCTTAAAGTTTTTTACTGTGTTATTAACATATTCCTCTATTTATGTTAAGTCTTGTTTAAATATAAAAATCTATAATTTCCTGTTTTAAGCCAAGGTTATATCTATCCTATTCATTCATAGAGGCCTTAATAGAAACAAAATAGAGAATGACAATTACATTATATCTGGATATACTGTATTACTATAATACAGAATACTGTAATTGTCATTCTCTGTTTTGTTTCTAAGAATTTGTGCTTTAATCCATATTCTATACTTTTGTAGGCTGCGTTACTGATCTCACACACCAGTCTAGAATTTTTCTCTCTTTTTTTGCACACCAGTTTAGAGTTAAATTTTAATATCTATATGATAACATTTATAGACCATATTATTTTTATTCATTGTATAGATATGGTCAGTATTAAGTACTTTTGCTTTTAATTAAAGTTCAAACAATTTAAAATTTATTGATATCACTTTCAAAAAGTTACATATAGGAGTATTTGTTGTCAACTCTGATTGCAAAAAAGAGGAGTAAAATGATTGAGAAAGCAACAATATATAACATTTAACAAAAGAGAGAATATATATTTGATATTCAGAAATGATAAAAATATGTAATATCTGAAAATACCTAAAT
The DNA here is from genome assembly GCA_011317285.2 of Androctonus mauritanicus. Lineage (NCBI taxonomy): Eukaryota > Metazoa > Arthropoda > Arachnida > Scorpiones > Buthidae > Androctonus > Androctonus mauritanicus. The sequence continues at coordinate 7,872 of WUQG02002658.1, read as the reverse complement.
CTACAAAATTCTTATAAATAATAAAACTCTCAACCATAAGTAAATTTTTATTAATTGATTATTTATACAAGATGCAATTCACTGTTTATAGATTGGAAGTGCTTATTATTTTTATAATTGATTTTTGATTAATTGATTTTATAAGAAAATTACAATGAAAATACAGAAGTTCAAATAAATTTTATTTTATATTAGATATGAAATTTTAACAAAATATACTTGTTATATCTTTTTTAATTTAATATAATAATAATCATAATATGATAAAGTAATATTATTGTTGAATCTCATTTAATTTTGTATTTGGTTTATTTTTGGAATCTGACAAATAAATTTGATTTTGATTATAATTAGATTATTCTATTGGTTCCTACATTAGAAATGTAATTAGGAATTTGTATCATTACAACTCTTAAATTGAATAAATGTGAAATATTTATATTGAAATTTAAATAATAATTAAAATGGAAATAAAATAGAAATAAAATGATTTAATATTTTATGAAGCAGTTGGAAAATATTTGATTTTCATAAATTAAGTTTAGATATGCATGTCAATCTTCATAATATAATGCCTATACCTATTTAATATACTTTTACTTAACACATGAGTTTTCCAATCTAATTAATATGTTACAAGGAATATCTGTATAAAACTATAAATATTGAAACCAAAATTGAAGATAAAAAAAAGAAATACATTTCATTAAATAATTGAAGATAGTATTTTAAATTCAATATATTATTTGAAGAACATATGTAAATCAAAAAAATCATTTGAAATATGTAATTGATTAAAACTATAATGTAAGTGGAAAATATATGAATCAAATCAACATCTAATGATAATTCTATGATATTTCTATAATCAGAAAGAAAGAAAAATTATTATAATAAAATAAACTATAGACAATAGATACAATCTAAGTTTTTTAAGTAGAATTATTTATTTACTTTTTTTAAAAAGTAAATAAATAGTTTTACCTAAAAAACTTGAGCTTGTATCTATTGTATATATATAAAAAAGTAGAAAATGTTAATTATTTTAAAATAAATCATAATTAATTAACATTAAAATAATAAATTGTAAACTAATTTTATCAGAAATAATATTCAGATAACTTTGACTTTTATCTTTTTACCATAATTTCAATAAAAACAAGTACAGGAATACCTTGTGTAGTACAACTTCACTCAGTGCTAACCTCGCTATAGTATGGTTAGTAATTTGACGAATAAATTTCAATTAATATGGATTGATTCACTATTATGCGATTTGGAAATATTTTGCGTCAAAACGTTCCCACTAAGATACTATACAGTATAGTCAATAAAACAGTATTTTCACTTGGATTTCTGAAAATTTTATTGCCGATAATTACATTTAATTATCACTGCTTTTATTGTTTCACATTCTCCCGTTTTCTGTGATTTATATAAACTGGTCAAACATCTGTAGTTGGAATACTGAAGAACTAGTGAATTTTGAATTAAGAATGCGATTTTTGTTTTTGCAGCTGCGATGAATGATTTTTATAACCATTCATGTTGATTTTATTACCCGGCGATTTTTCAATTGTATCACATTGATTTGAATCCGTTCCTAAGAATTTGATTGCATAAAGCGGCCGATTTTATTAAGCAACAATTTTATAAAGCAATGGGCACTGTAATATTATCAAAATGAACGGTGCCAATTGGTCAAGTGCGATGATTAGTGCATACGAATGTACAAACTCGATGGCCGAGAGAGGGGGCTGGTGGCAGATACAGTCCGCAGAGATAACTTACCTTTAGTCTTTATGATAGCCTCATCATGGACAAAAAACTTTGACAGATTTTGTAGTTAAAAAATAATGTTTTCCTTTTTCATTTTGTGAACATTAAGCAATAAAAGTATTCCATTATCTTTACTTTTCATCCTTTCATTATTTTTCATTAATTTTAGGTAAATATACAAATATTTCTGTTTTAACAAAATTTAATAAGAACAAATTACTTATTTTCCTATAGAAATAATGTTTCACTCAGTGCAGATTCATTTAATGCAGTATTTTACAGGAACCAATTAACCGTACTAAGTGAGGTATTCCTGTACTGTACTTACCATATTCATCAGATCTAGACCCTCCAATTATTATTTGCTCTGGTCTTTACAAAATTCTTTAAATGGCAAAACATTTAGTTCAAATGAGGATATCAAAAATCACTTGGTTCAGTTTTTTGCAAGTAAAGATCAAAAGTTCTATGAGCATGGAATCATGCTCTTACCAGAAAGATGGCAAAGTATGTTGGATCAAAATGGTCAATATATAATTTAATAAAATATTTATATATTATAAAAAAAATTGCCATTCATTTTCATGAAAAAACAAATTATTTTCCAAACAACCCTATAGTTGGGATTTAGATGTAGAATTTTTTAGAAATACAAAAAAGACCATGTCTATATGACATGAGATTAAAAGAATACCAAAAATATATGATCACTTTTTTATAATAACAAATCAACCATACTCTACAAATGATCTCTATTAGCATATCCATGAAACATGAGAAATAACTTAGCTACAATGTAGACAAGCTGCGGCACAATGCAATGCGAAGTGAATGATGTAAATTTTTTTATCATCTTTGCTTCACTTTGCATCACAGTGTGTCACAGCCTTAATCAGCTCCACTGCAATATGAAACACCTCAAGCACCTTGCTCTGTAAGTTGATGTGTGTTTTTTTTTTTTAATCCAAGTAACTTTTACAGTCTCATGCTTGACTCATTTACATAAGTCTTGCAATAAGTTCAAATTTCTTGGTTTACAGAGTAATCAATTCATATCATCTTTTTACAATTAATTATTTACTGAATAAAACATCAATAAGAGATCATTCTTATATTCTTAAATTGAATCAGTGGTAATGATTTAGATCAAATGACATTAATATCAGAGAGAGTTTGTTGGGAGACAGACTTCTGGTCCATAATTTTTAACTAATGAGACAGAGAATGTGAAAACTGAGTTAATTCTTAAACTAAAACATATGTTAAATAATAATGAAAATAATAAAAAATAATAATGGAGAACATAATATAACAATAGAATAGGTCAGAGTTAACTTCTTCACAACAGAATATTTGTGAAAGTGATTTTATACTATTTACAATTTTATACAAGAGAATCATTCATTAATTCTTTGAGATCTGTATTATTCAATTTCTATTTGCAATTGCTGGATGATTAACAGATTGATGCCCAACTTATGACTTTCAATTATACTGTTTCCAATTTTATTTGCATGGCTGCCAAAATTTTTTAATTTATTAAATTATGATTACTCACTTGTTATTGGTTTGATTCTGATGAAATTTTGAAATTGTATTAATATCTTTTCAATTTCTTAATTATCATTACTTTTTGAATTGTCTAAAAAAATATTCAAAAATTTATTTCTTTATTTAAATATGTTTTTTTTTTTTATAGATTTTTGTTTTTTTTATACTTTTATATATTATTAAATAGAATACATTTTATTTTATAATTTTATAGTTGATTATTGAAACATATATCTCTTGATTTTTGAGTTATAACAATTTAACGTTCACTTGTTTTGAAAAATGTAGTTTGTTATATTTTTTGTTAATTTTATAGTTTTAATAGAACTAAATGTATAAATATCAAGTTTATTAACTATTATACTATTTTTTTTTTTTTAGTTTCAATTAAATTATTATTAAGATTTGTTATTAATTTATATATTTAACCTTTTTTCTTGGTATTCTTTAATAAAAATGATCAATTGAGTGATCCATATTTAAATTCCTTTGTTTGTTCTTGTTTATACTGCAGTAGGTTTAAATGCCTCTCTCTCTATAGATACCAGATTGCAACAGATGTAATAAAACTAAAAGTATATCTAATTTTAACTGTTATTGTTATCAACAACAAAAAAGCAAAACAAAAATTTTCATAAAAAAGATAATATGTCTGTTTTTTAAATTCATGTAAAAAAACATAAATTCATAAATATAAACTCAGAAATAAATAACCTTCAGAAATCCATAAATTAAGTACTTTAGAAGAAAATGTTTCATATGTAGTAAAAGCAAATTTTAAAAACTTTAATATTCTATTTATTTTATACAATTTTTTTAACCATCATTAAAAAAAAAATACTTTTTCATTTCAATGAATAGTTTTCAGTGAAAGATATTGATATTTTTAATTAGAATATGATAGGTATTTAAAGTTTTGTAAAATTTGCAAATGAATTTCAATATAAATAAGAAATATATATATATATATATAATTAAATTCAAAAGCTGTTCTCTCTTCAAAAAATTATATGTCCATAAATGTTATATTGTAAGAAGCAAAGAATTATGTAGAACACAAAAAGAATACAATAATTAACAGATGGAAAACAGAAAATGTACAGTTGTATTAAGAAACAATAAATAATGATGACTAAAAGGAAAAATTTTGTACATTGGGCTTCCACAAGTTAGTATTTAAATAACTTTGGAAAATTTTTCCCAACAGTCGTCAATATGTTAATGGTTATTAAGTCTAATTTATATGCAAAAAATTGAAATCATGTTATCTTGCTAGTTTTTCATAGAAAAAGTTTGAACTTTTTACAGTTTATTATATTTTTTGTTCTGATTCTAATGGTGTAAACAATTTTTTTTGTGTTACTTTTTTCACAACTTTTTGTTCTATATATGACATTGATGAAAACAATTTTTTTAATATGAAATCTTGTCAATAATTTTGTTGGATAGCTATTTCTAAATAGCAACAAGTCCACTGAATAAAACAAGCCATGAATGTAGAAAATCTTTCCATATTTAAAAAAAATCTATAAAAAGCAAAGTATTATGCAAATTTTGATTAATAAAAATTAATGAAGTTGTCATATAATTAGTTTGAAAAAAATAAATAAATTTATTAAAATATTGTCATTTTTTTTTATTGATGATTTATATTTATAGATATGTTTTTCCTTCATTTCAGTATTTTTAATTTTTTATAAATTTTCGAATTTTGATCAAAAAACCTGATATATATGAAAATTGTTTCCTTTCATACATAAACAGTTATAATATAATATTCTTTATTTAATTGGCCTTGAGATACTTTGCTGCTGTTTTGGGTGCAGTGCCACATACAGCATAATAAAGTAGGCTTAGTTGAAATTTCCCAGGAAATGCATGGCTACTATAAAATGATGATGATAAATGCCACATCCCTTTAAATAGAGATTAAGGGGGAACCTTCAGATTATTATCTGGGGGTATTTATGTTCAGATTTTTTTGATTTTGCATACAGATCAGTAAAAATAAACAAAAACTGAATGACTAAGAAATATTATTGTTTATTTTAATAGAATTAATCAATATTTTTGTATTATCTATATTTTATATTTTTTCAGAATTTTATAACTCAGAAAAAATTCAATTTTTACTTAAAATTTCAGAAATATAATTTATTTCATACCAAAATCAGAATTATTTTCATATAATAGATTAATAAATTGAAAAAACATGATGAAAAAATCCAAATTCAAGTAAAAGAAATCCTAGATCAGTGGTTCCCAAAGTGTGCGCCAGGGTGCACCAGTGCACCCTAGAAAATTTCCGGGTGCACCCTATGGTATTCCAAAGAGATGTGAGTTGATTTAAAAATAAATATAGTTACTCTGTTATACCATTTCATTATGGAAATGGTGAACGTTTGCATAAATAAAAGAAATGGGCTTATAGGTCGCTAAGTCCTAGGCACCAGGGTTCTTTATAACTTTTTACGCTCTTTTAATAAATACATCCATGCTTCAGGTAATTCGGCTGTGGGCCTATCGTTAAGATTTTGATTCTTTTTTCTAGTTAGAATTTCGATGGTCTCCTGGATTATCGCTGTCCTTGAGTTGAAAACCGGCTTAATTACTTGTGCCTTGTCCCATTCGATTACAATGTTCTCATTAAATGCATGTTCTGCTAACGCTGTTGTCGTCTTACCAGTCCTAACATCTCTCTTGTGCTCCTCAAGCCTCTGGTGTAAAGTCCTATTAGTCACTTCTACATATGTTGCTTTCGCACTTCTAGCTGGATAATTAATCGGTATTGTATATATGCCCGACTTTTCAGTACTTTTTCTCTGGTCTTTCTCATTGCGGAGGGCATTAAAAAGTGATGGTGGTCTCTTCGTAGAAATCCTTTTTCCAGATTTACCAAGATTTCCGAGATTACGATTATTATCGATATTTCCGAGATTTATTACTACTATACTATCTACTATTACTACTACTATCTACTATCACCGAGATTTCGACCCCAGCTTGTGAGCTTTATCAGATACGTTGACGATATCCTAACTGTATGGACAGACTCTAATAATTTACAAGACTTCCAAGAAGCACTTAGAAATCACCAGATTAGCTCCCACCATGTGCATTAACTTGATATTGATATAATCATAGACGAAAATCAGATTAACACATCTGTATACAGGAAGCCCTTTTGCCAACCGGTCCTCATCTCGAATTGGTCCTCTGACCCTTTTTCTTATAAGGCCTCAACATTTAACTTCTATTTTAAGGAGGCGCATATGTATTCATCAGATTCTGCCACACTGTCTCAAGAAATTAGATTTATATACCGTTTAGGATTCAAATATGGTTATACTAAAATGTTCTTGAACAGATTGCATCGGAAAGTAAAAGATAGCCTCTGGACTATCTTGCAAAGCCATCAGCATATAGTGCAACAAGACAATTTTGTGACTACCATACCCTATGAATAAATCAACCGCTATAAGAGACGTTACCCAAAAATTTGGAAAAAGGATTTCTACAAAGAGACCACCATCACTTTTTAATGCCCTCCACAATGAGAAAGACCAGAGAAAAAGTACTGAAAGGTCAGGCGTATATGCAATACCGATTAATTATCCAACCCGAAGCATGAAAGCAACATATGTAGGAGTGACTAATAGGACTTTACACCAGAGGCTTGAAGAGCACAAGAGAGATGTTAGTACTGGTAAGACAACAACAGCATTAGCTGAACACGCATTTAATGAGAACATCGTAATTGAATGGGACAAGGCACAAGTAATTAAGCCAGTTTTCAACTCAAGGACGGCAATAACACAAGAGACTATCGAAATTCTAACTAGAAAAAAGAATCAAAATCTTATTAATAAATAGGCCTGCAGCCGAATTACCTCAAGCATGGATGTATTTATTAAAAGAACATAGAAAGTTATAAATAACCCTGGTGCCTAGGACTTAGCAGCCTATAAGCTCATTTCTTTTATTTATTTTTATGTTTAATTATTGCTTTATTTACTTTTTTGATAGCATAATTTGTTAGCTATGCTCATTTAAGTTTTATTATTTATGCTTTTGTTTTTATTGTTTATATATACTTATAGAGTTGTTATGGTAACCTCTTCAATGTAATTTTTAAATTCCGTTTATCCCGTGTTCTATGTTCGTTATATATTCTATTCATGTTAAGCCTGATGATGACAACATAGAATTGTTGAAAACGTTCACATTTAATAAAAGATTTTACTGTTTGACTGCTAGAAGTGCTTGAATATTATGGTTATCTGTTCGGTTTGCATATGTGTAAATATTTTTGATTATCCATAAAATGACAATGAAAAATTCATTAAACAACTTACTTTTTTGCAAAAACAACAATTATGGTTTTAAATTTACTTATTTATGCTTAAAATATGCTCATAACTTTCATTTGGCCATTCCATTTTCAAATGCACTCAATCATGTTCCATTTTCTAATGCATTCAATCATAGAGAATATACGTATATTACGCTGCCTGAAATGTCACAATTGTAGAGTAGAAACAG
>WUQG02002647.1:0-12269 GCA_011317285.2 Androctonus mauritanicus | reverse complement strand
ACAATAAATGTGGCGTACCCCCTAGAATTTTCTGCGTACCCTTAGGGGTACGCGTACCCCACTTTGGAGACCGCTGACTTAGAGTATATAGTTTAAAAATTTTTAAATATGCATTTATTTGGTACCAACATATCTTGCATAAAGAGAGGTTTCTTTACAACAAAATTTTACATCAGTCATATAGAGTTTTTACAGTGGCACATTTTTATCAAACTGTGGACAATATTTGTAGCTGGTTGGGCTAGTTTAGTAAGAGTTAATCTGTTGGTCTCTTCTTGTGCAATGGACTCTGTCATCTGGTTTCTATCTATATTGTTGCAATATATCACATATATCTAGGAAAACTGGTGACACGAGCACAGTTTTCTTTTATGACAACTTCTTTCCTTTTTTTAAAATAAAGTTCTGTAATCTTGTCTTTTTTCTTGTGAACTGAATTTTTCAATCCTGCCTCTTCAGAGTTGAAAATTCAACTGTTCTGAAATTCTGATTCATCACTCCTTGCCAGACATTTATGAAATTCCACTTTCTCTTTTTTTATTACTATTCACCATTTAGTCCAGTGGTTTCAAATTGGCAACCTGCAGGCCTCATCTGGTCTGCAAAGCAATTTTGTATGATCTGTGAAGATGTTTTAGTTATTTATTTAATTACATATTGCAGTCAGAAAATTATTACAATTTAATGTTAATAAAATAACAATGTAAAGTTTTAAAGCTTACTGTACTCAACCTGTGCTGTGCTATTAGTAACTACTCCCACTTTTGCTCTTATTATTAAATATCTATGAATCATCCCTCATGAAATTTTGCCACGAAAATATTTGACTGTTTGGAAATACATATATGTGTGAACACTTCTTTTTGCAGATGAAAATTAATAAATTTAATGAAAGAAATTGAGTGACTGATGAACATCTACAATTTTTAATGAAGACAGTACCAATAATTTGTCTTCAGGGATACAAATTTTAACAGATTCACATCATTGTCAGATGTCAAGTAGTAGTCGAAAATAGATAAAACTATTTTATAATCTCATATAATGTTATTTTGATATCTTTGTAAGAAAAAATGAAAGTAATTACAAATAAATACTTTCCTTTCATTGTAATTTTGTTTAAAAATATTCGGCCTTTCATTTCCTTTTGAACTGCACATCCATCCTGCACAAAATTTAAATTTCAGACTACTGGTTTAGTCAATGATAATAACATTAGATGGGTTTCTTCTTTACTATTTATTGATATCTCCTTGGCAAATGTCTCTTGTTTCTGGTTGCAAGGCCATTTTTAAAGTGCAGCTGATGACAGCTGCAAAGCTAAAAATGCTTTTGTAATAAATTTTTGTTATTTTCTGAATAGCTGCTTTAAGGCTTGATAATATTTAATATAAAAACAATAACTTATTAACAATCAACAATAATTTATTTTATATTTGTGAAAATATTATAGAATTTTGAACATGCTTATTGAAATTTCATAAAAGATTATTTTGATTATTTCTAAAATATCATATATGGATTAAATAAATTCTATTATAAATATTAGATAAAAAAAAGTTTAAATTCTTTTTATAATAAAATTTTGCAATGTTGTATGGCATATCACAGTACAATTCTTTCAATCATACAGTTACAGAAAAAATTTTTATATGTAATAAGTAATGATACATCATTACAAAGATAATTGATTTTTTTTTTTATTAAAAACTAAAAAATTATGCAAAACATTAAAAGTGAAGAATGAATGAGTTAATTAAAAATTGAAAAGCTTTGATTTTTTATAAATAATTTTTTAATTTCTTCCATATTATTTCATTCCGGGATGTCTGAGTAACAGCAGCAAAATTAAATTAAGATATTGGACTTATAAATCAACTACATTTATAGACATTCTGCCACTTATAAAAGAAATAAAAAAAGCAGTACACCACTAGGCAGAAATAAAAGATTCTTTTCTGCCTAATGCTGTACTACTCTTTTCATTTCTCTTATAAATCAATTTATATTTTCTTATTGATAGAATGGAAATAAAGGCAACTTATTGAAAGTGAAATGATAATATTAAAATAGAATATAATTTACAAAAAAATATGTTTATATAAATACGGGTATTATGAGGTCCCGAAGACCCCAAACAGCATTCTTTTATTTTTGATTATATTATAAAATTATGCTGAAATTTAATTATAAAACTTGTTAAAAGAAACTAATTGTTTTTCTTTGATAATTAATTGCTAAAAATTTATCATTCTACCAAACGAGGAACTTCTTCTTATGTTTGTTAGTTCCTTGTCAAAGGGTAGAAAGTTCCTTCTATAGAGAGAGAGAGAAAGAAAGAGAGAATGACTACTTCCTTGTCGGAGATTAGTTAGGAGAGTCAGAGGAGTTAGAGAGAATAGTCAAAGAAGAAGAAAGTTAAATTATAACAAAGGGATTTTAACAGAAATGATGTAAGAAATATGAGAATAGCACAACTCATCTTATCAGGGATGACTGATGACGATGATGAACATTGTTGTCCACCATCATCCATTGATGGTGGACAACAATGGATGATGAAGACAACAAATATAGAACTGTGTTGCAGAAATATTGTAGAACTACGTGAACTGTGTTAAATGGACATGTGGAAAAAGTAGTAATTAAATTTGTGACAAATAGAAGATAAACAGAAAATGACATTTTGAAGTTCTCTCTCAAAGATTGTAATAACTCTAAATTGATGGTATAATATTAGTTGCTAAACCTAATCATATATAGCTTGATTTAGTCATATATAAGTATATTATTGTTAACCGCTTTATAATATATTCTTATTTGCTAAATAAATATACTATATTATGAGTCAATTTCTAATCCTGGATCTTGGCATCACTTATTCATGTTTATGTGCCATGAATATTTCTTATTTTGGCCATATCCTAATGGTTATGAATGACAATCTACAGTTGCTTCACCAATTCTAACACCCCCGAGTCCTCATAGCATTCTTCAGTTGAAGATGGTTATTGGGACCTTAAAAACTGTTCACTAAGTGAAAATTTGTAAATTGAAAACACATTCCCATTAATTCTAATGTAAAAATTTTTACTTGGTTCTTGGATACAAGAAAGTCACCACCATTTTACATATTGATTTTCCAAAAGTATAAATATAAATATAATTATGTATTCTATAATATTTCTGTTTTTATTTTGTATTACAAGTGATGTTGTTTGGGGAGTTGTCCACCTGGTTAGAATTTTTCAATCTAATGGACAACCTGAAAAAGAGAGAGAAACTTCATAACTTTAAACAAATAGTACAATAGTTTACAATAGATATTACTAATTTAGGCTATTCTTTGCTATTTGACTTTGAATTTCAGAGCCCCTAAGTGCACAGTGATCTTCAAATTTAAATCTAATAAAGCAATAAACTTGCTTTATTAGATTTAAATTATATTGGTTTATTAATTATATTGGCTTAAATTTAAGTAATTCTGAAAAATCTTCATTCTGCTAAATTATTGGCAAAAATTTTTAACTCCTATTTTCTGAAAGATAATATTGATACTATTGATATTTTTAATTCTATTTATTAAAAATTCATTAATTTTAGATTTTTATTATATTAATTATTTTAATAAAATTAATAGATACAAACAAATTATCATCATTGTTCAAATTTATTTATGGATAAAAAATATATTACAATTTTATACATGTGGAAAATAATGTGTAATCATTGTTTTAAAAGTTGAATAGTATTATATAGTTGCAAAACTTTGGAAAAATGCAATAAATGCATTAGATGTTTATGTCATTGACAAATACCAAGCACTGGGTTTGATACCAGATCCTCTGGTGACAGTAGAAGTCTACTCTGTTTTAGAATCAATGCCGTATAGAGTAAATTTGATATATTTGATACAATCAAATGAAAAAATAAGCAAGAAAATCATTGATTTAAATAAATTTCAGTGGCTAAATTAATTGATGATGAAAGTTTTACAAAAGCAAACATTTTTCTACACATAAAAAACACACACTTTAATAGCTAATGTTTTCAACAGACTTAGCTGTCATCATCAGGCTTACACTATTAATACAATCTTGCTACACTTTTTAATTTCATTAAAGCAGAATTACCTAAAAAGAACAAAAGAACGCATATAGTGTAAGCCTGATAATGACAGCTAACTCTGTTGAAAACGTTAGCTATTAAAGTGTGTGTTTTTTATTTGTCAACTGCAAATTGTGCTGAGTTCTTATTTTTAACTATATTGACAAGAAAAGCAGTTTGGTGTAATTATGGACTAGTTGATATCTCTTTGAAATCCTCATTCTGATTTGTCCTACTTAGTCTAAATTGCTGCTGGAACTGAGGATGATGTGTACGATATCCTTGTGAATCAGGAATCCTATTTCTCCATTAGTATTAATCTCATTCCTTCAGTGGTAGAAGTATCTACTTTGCAGGTCCTTGAAGTTTTTTTTCTTTTCTTCTTATTTTGCTGATTCCTTGTGTTTATTTTGTTTATTTTACTGAATTTTGTCTGGATTAAAGGAAGTCCCGGAACATCAGTGTCCAAAAAATCATGGTTCAACCTATACTTAAATCTGCTCATTTATCAATGTATTAAATTCTTTTCATATGTACTTGATTGTTTTCAATAATTATGAATTGTGTTTACTTTTGATATTTATAAAAGTTTTTAATTAAGCATCTTGTCATTTTTCAATCCAAAGAAGTAGCAGTGATTTTGCTATAATTTAATAGCAAAATCTATTTATATTGTCTGATAAACAACATTTAAAGTTTAAACTTCTGCTGTTGATAATTTAAATAATTTAATCTGATTGTTTTGAATTTTATTTTTTCCACACTTTTTTCATATTATTTTATTATTTAAATTTTTTTGGTTTTATGCCATCTGGAAATATTTTTGAATTTTAATAATTTTCTTTCTAAAGTAATAGGAAAATTTCAAAATTGAGAAATATAATAAGTTTTAATCAATACTTAAAAGTATTAATTTACTAATTAGGTAAGTATTTATAAATTTCAAGTAATGAAAAATTCAAAATAGATATACTAAAAATATACATGAATTTTGAAAACTTGAAGAAAATTTTTATTTTAAAAATTGTTTTATTATTGCATTATAATTGATTTATTTTCTAAGATTAATAAAAAATTTATGAATAATTTATCATAATTGGTTACATTTCATTATTTTTTAGTTCAAAATAAAGTTTCTTTCAACATAATTTTATTTAATTTTAATAGTGAAGTTGCAAATTAGTAACATAACCATATGCTTATAAATTAAAAAATTCTTAAAAAAATTAAAAATTTTTTAATGGCACTATTGTAAAAATTTACACAAAATTCAACATTTAACATTTGGCAAGTTCTTCATAACAGTTTAATAAAATTAGTTTCAATTGGATATAGTTAATCCTTGGTATACACAGCGAATAGAGTTTATTGTGAAAAAAACGAACATAGAATATAGAACGCAACAGTTGATGACAACAGTTATTTGTTGAAAATGTTTGCCTTGAATAAATTTTTTCCTGTCTAACTGCAATAAGTGCTTGTTTATTTGTTTGTATTGGCATTAAATGCCATATTGAAGCAGTTGTTTGTGAGTAAATATGAATAATCCTTGGACACTTTTTCCCCTGCCTAATGCTGCATTTAAAAATAAAAATAATCTAATTATTTATAGTCTATATATTAAGAACTTCTGTTCATCTTCAACCAAATGAAAAACAAATACTTACTTGAATAACATTGACAGAAACAATAGAACTAAAGTTTTGTTTTTCCATATTTTTAAACATCATAATTTTGCATTCATATTTTTTTCAGTACTATCAAATTTTATAGAAAAGTTAATATCATTTTATGCACAAAAAATATTTACATATAGTAAATAAATTAGCACATAAACAGTATCATTAACACACAAAAATATATTTTATTCAGAAACGTTTTTGATATCATAGATATCCTCATTGGCTTTTTGTTTAGAACAATAACAATTAAGAATAAGTTAACAGGAAGTACAACTAAGTTCAAAGAAATTCATGCTTTCATTTTTTAAAAATAATTTTATACTTGCTTGTTATCAAGCATTATAAAACATTTTTGAATAAAATTTATTTTTGTGTTAATGATACTGCGTAATGTGCTAATCAGTATGACAAGAGTAAAAATCTCAGTGGAATTTCGACCCTCCTTTATCTTACTCCTTAATCAAAGGCATCCTGAGTTCATTGGTTAAGGTCCCATGTGGGATAAAAACTCTGTTCTCAAGTTCTGGGCTCCAAAGCTGGGCCTTGGAATCACATTTCTTTATGATTTTCTGCAAAACTTTTATAGCTAATTGGATATTTTAAACGATTTCAGATGTATCTTATCATTCCAAATTGAATTCAATCAATTTAAATAAGCTACAACTTATCTTTACGAAGTTACATTATTTTTTCATTTATGATGATATATCCATTCCAAAGCTTGGTAGAATTCTCAAATATTGTTTTGTATGTAAAACATTTTATTAATTATGCTACATTTATTCTCTTTTCACACTGGATAATAATAAATCAAATATAGAACTTTGAAGATCATCTTTGTTAGTCAGTCAAAAAGGTTAAATATGAACAGTATATATCTTTCATTAAACTTCAAGTAAAATCTATATAGAATTCCAAATTATTAAAAGCATTATCCAAGTGGATTTTACTTTTCCTAATAAGATATTCTGGATTTAAACTGTTTTAGCTTTATTTTAGTCAATTAACAGAATACAGTACTCCACAAGTAAAGGCAGTTTTCTTTCAAACAAATCTCAAATCTACACAATATATATTTACTTTTCACATTTTGTTGGTTCACAAGCTTTACGTCATGAATTGTTAAGACTTCATACTGTATGTAATAATTAATTACAAAAAAACTAAGAACTTTTGCAAGTTAAATAAGTTACTTAACCATCAGAAAACTTTGGGCTATTCTATACAGATAAAGAAAAGGCTTGGATGTTGACTAGACAATACATTAATTAATGTATTGTCTAGTCAACATCCAGGACCTTTTCTTTATTAAATATGGAACCCCTAATTTTAACATTATATCTATGAGAAATTGATTCTTGATTTAAGAGTTCTTACTTTATGAGCAATTTCCAGGTCTGTAATTAGCTCATAAAGTTGAGAACTATTTATACTTTATTTTAAAATGAATAATTTGATATTTTCTTTTATTGAAGAATAATATACAGGCAGTCTTTGATTTACATAGGTGAATCATTCAATGAAACTCTATGTAAGTCAAAACATAAATATGTTGCAACATACAGTATTAGTGGATCACAATAATGTAACACTAAACATATTTATATTAAAGATTAAGCATAGAAATCCTGTATTAAAGTAGTTGCTTATCATCTTTGAGAATTCAGATTCAATTCCAAGACCCATACCTTCAATTTTTCTGGAGGAATCTAGAATTAGGCCCAACTCATTAACTAAAAATATTCCTGCATACGTACAGATCTACATGTCAAATCTGTACTCAGGGATTGCTTGTATGCAGTTTTTAAGATGTGAAATATAAATTTTAAATGTTATATAAATTTAAATATTATATGCTATTTATTTTGTTTATTATTTGAACTATAACAAAATTAATCTAATATAATTTTTCTTAAATATCTTTTCAATGAAATATCATATATAGGAAATGATAAAAGACAAGAAAAAAAAAGTAAGTTCATTTATAAAATTATAATTGTAAATTTAATTGATTTAAATTAGGATTTTTAATTAATTTTTTTGACATATTAGCCTGTCTGGCATGAATGCAAAAATATTTGTTTATTTGTCATTATATTATAAACATTATTAATTTATTTTTGAAACTCGCATTATGCAAAGTCACAATACTCAAACATACCAATAATAATAATAATCTAACCTAACAGTTTTTATGACTCTGCAAATCCAGAATCCAGTATGAACTCAGGTCTTTTTACTATTTCCTAAAATAAATATTGAATCAAACCAATCTATTAATAACTAACATCTACCTGACAAAAAATAAACAACTGGAAACTTACAGCTTAAAGTATCAAACAGTAAACTTACAGCTTAAAGTATCAAACAGTGTTAGACCTAAATAATGAAAACGACAACAGAAATTTATACTAATAAATTGAATAAATTCTCAAAACAAGTAAAGTTAAATAATAAAATATAAATTTATCTGACTCAAAATACTTACAAAAATGTAAGCACAGAATGAGTTATCAATAAAACTTGTTTAATCTAAATTCAAATATCCAAATATTCAAAACAACAATAAATATAACCTTAATTATT
The DNA here is from genome assembly GCA_011317285.2 of Androctonus mauritanicus. Classification (NCBI taxonomy): domain Eukaryota; kingdom Metazoa; phylum Arthropoda; class Arachnida; order Scorpiones; family Buthidae; genus Androctonus; species Androctonus mauritanicus. The sequence goes on along the minus strand of WUQG02002647.1, from coordinate 3,894 downwards.
AATTAATTCTAATACCTCCACTTCCGATATAAACTTAAGCCATAGTCAATCTTTACAAGAAAATTAGAAGTTATTAATCAGCTCTACTTCAAGACAAAACACCTCAAACACCTTGCTGTGTTAGTTGATGTGTATATTTTTATCCAAGTTACTTTTACTGTACTAGGCTTCTCAAAATATACATGCAGTATATAATTTACTTAATATACATAAGTCGTGCAACAAGTACAAATTTCTTAGTTTACATTACCATCTATTCATGCCATCTTCTTTACAAATTAATTATGTACCAAATAAAATATCAATGAGAGATCATTCTTATATTCTTACATTGGATCAGTGGTAAATTATTTAGAATAGATGACATCAAGAACCGAGAAAGTTCATCAGGAGATGGATTTCTGGTCCATAAAACATAACTTCTAAATGATGAGATGGAGAACATGAGAAGTGAGTTAAATTCTTAAACTAAAATATAATATGTTAAATAATAATGAAAATAATAATAAATAATAAAAAGCATAATAAAATAATAATAATAGGATAGGTCAGAGTTAACTTCTTCACAATTATAGCAATTATTATTTGCTATAATGCTAGTTTAGTGCTTAGCATCAATAATTTTAAATTGATGATTGATTAATAATAATATAATAATTTTATTTGGAAAATATAGCATTAATAATTTTACTTTTCATGCAAAAATAAAACAACTTACATAAAATCAGAGAAACATTTAATTAAAAAATTGCTTTAAAAAGCATTTTTGAATGTTAGTCACTCTTCAGTATTCTCATTTGAAACTAATAGACTAATTATATGTTGTTTATACATACACTAAAATGAAATAGTTGCATATAACTGTATGATGGTAAGAAAAATTTAAATTATATTGTAATTAACATTAAAACATATATGGAAAGCATAAAATTCAGAAATTAAAAGTGACCATTATCACTGCTGATTAATAAAAAACATTCTTATTAGTATATGGATCATGGTAATTTATATATTTTAAATTTACTTAATATTTAGTGACATTTAGAAATATAGATAATATTTACATTAATTTTAAAATTCAAAATTAAAATTAAAAAAATTAAATTTTTATTTAAAATTATGCTGCTGAAAATATATACTGCTTACTGAATCAATAAAATTTATTTAAAAAATGTTTTCAAATATAATAAATATCATTATAGTTTGAACAAGTTTTATTTTAATGAATAGAATAAAATAATTTATAATATAAACAAGTTTATATACATATAAATTATATTATTAAAATGTATAAAAGAATTAATAATAATATCAAAATCTCATTTAATATTTATATTCTTTTCATAGATCACTTGACTTAAGGACATTGATAATACATAAAGTATAAATAAAATATAATTAAAGAAAAATTATATTTATGTAGAAAGAAAAATATATTATTAATAATAACAATTATAAAGTCATATCTTTTTCTGAGCCGGTATGCTTACGTTTTCTGCTTTGTATCATTGCATACTAATAAAACACCACCAAAGTGGAGATACCTGCTAGCGTTTAGTTGAGCATAATGGAATAGCCTTCTCACCCTGGGTGACCCTACTAGAAATATAATTTCTGATGTGCATTTCCCATTCCGCCCACATAACCCCTCCGCCACTTTGAGGCAACATAGCAGGAATCAGGAGGGGTTATTATTATTAATTTTTTTTAAATTTTGACATTATTATATACTGGACATTATTCAGTCATATAAATGAGCAGAAATATAATCTTGTGATTTAATTTTATAATATGTTGATATATTGGCATGACAACCATTATTAGGTTACAGTGTGAGCTACGAATTTTGTCTTTTTAGAGAAATTGAAATTTTAATTTAATTTTTGTTCCTTAATTTTTAAGTTATTAATAATGACAAAAAAATTTTGGCTATTGTATAAATCCAAGTATTAGTTTTTTCTACTGATACCTATTTATAGAAATTGACACAGTGATTCAACTGCAAAAAAAAGATGTCTACTCATCCAGCCACATTTTGCTATTTATGCGATTTATATATAAACATGTATATATTTGAATTTATTTCATTTATTATAAAGATAGCTTAATTAGTGTTGCAACTTAGCTGATAATAAAATAATGTTCAAATGTATTTATTAAATAAATTTTGAGTTTTATAAGAATTAATTACAGAGGAAGGAATTAATTCTAAATAAATGGCATAAAACTAAATAAAATATATAATTAAAATATCAGGTAACCAAAAACATTTGTGTAGTTTTTATATATTTTGAGAAAACTATATGGAATATGTGAACCATAATTTTTTGTTGTAAGTGGCATCTGTTCATTTGTTAAATACAGTAGTATAAAAATTTTTATACCTTAAGAGTGAGCAGCGAAAAATTAGCAAGCATAACCAAAAACTGCAAGAACTTTTTTGGTTACCTGTTAATAATTAATTACATCATCCCTTGTAACAGATTAAAAAAAAAAGAGGCCATTGGAAAATTACTATCATCCTATTTATTTATTATGTTGTTTTTTTGTTAATTTTTTTTTTGTATAAATCACTTATTTTTTCTAGATTACCCATTTTCTATTTTTTTTAAATCACCTATTTTTTTTCTTTTTGTATGAGCTTATTTCATCAATAATTTATTCATCATCATATAAAATATTTTTATTTCAATTAAAATCAGTTATATTTATAACAATAATGTCATTGATTCTTGCTAGTTTATTTTATTCTTCCATCTTTGCTTTATAAAATCAACGTATAGTTTTTAGTGCCAAGTTATCTTCTAATGGCATCCAGTATATATATCTAAATAATCTATATCTCTTTTCTCCTTGTCATTTTATATATTGCTAAATATAATAAGATCTACATTTTCATTGCATATTATGGCATTGCCTTCCTGTTCAATTAATCTCTTGGTTCTGTAATTAATTCATATTTATTACATTTTCATATTTACTATCTGATTTAGTAGTATGATTCTTTTAGCAAAAACTATATCTTCCTTTTAACTTTAATAGATAATTTTTTTATATATATTCCAAATTTGGTAAGCATATGCTTAATGAACTCAAATTCTTTGATTCATTAAAATATATACAGAATTTGAATGTCCAGTATATTAGAATGTTAATCCTTAAGAATTTGTACTTAAATTATAAATCTGTCTATAGACCTATATAATACAAGAAAGTGTGTGAAAATTCTGTTGTTGTAAATTAATTCTTTATTTATATGTAGTAAGTGAATATATTCATATAGGTTGATGTTGACTTTCAAACCATAGAAGCTGTTAATAATTATTGCAATTGACTTTAGTAGATTTATTAAGGAAAATGCCATTAAGATAGAAGCAATGTAATATGGATTTTTGTATATTTCATAACAGTAGTTTTAATTATTACCATATGTCTTTAAGATGGATGACAAAGAAAATTTAATAATGCATCCTTTAAAATACATGGAGAATTTCTCTTTATAAAAAAAAGAATTTTTATATAATAGGCAAGTATATAAAAAAAATTACCATCATTAGAATAAATTAGCAATAAATTTAAATTTTGCATTAATTCTATAAATAAGTATGCATTTAATAAACATTTTAGATCCAATTTTAAACAAGTTTTGCATTGAAATTATTTACAGTAATATTTTAATGTCAGAGAGTGCTGATGACACAGAATTCATTCATTAAAATCATATTTTCTGAAATGCAGCCAGTAATCATAATTTCTTATAATTGATAAGGAACTTTCATATCACCAAGATAATTTCCATCCTTTTTATTTTTATCAATATTAACCCTTTAAGGTGCATAAGAAATTTAACAAAGAAATAGAATGAAATTTGGTGTATAGCTTTATTTTACAACA
>WUQG02002636.1:0-12269 GCA_011317285.2 Androctonus mauritanicus | reverse complement strand
ATTGAGAGCAATGCATTCAATAAAATTACTTCTTTACCTGTGTTAGATATCGAAGATGCAAAAGTTTTTCATGTGAATGGAGAACTTTATTTAGTTATAACATCAACAGATGATAAAGGTGAATTTTTATTCATTAATTTACTACTACTTTAATTCAAAACATTTTAAAACTCATTTTTAATGTAGGACATTCCATAATGATCTACGGTTATGATTATAACGGTTGGGAGTTATTGCAAAGATTGCCGACACTTTCTATAACATCAATTGATTTAAATACAGTTATACTAGACGAAAAAACAAACATTTATTTGGCAGTAGCCAACCGAAAATTGGTTAGAGAGTGCGCGAATCAGAGCCTCATATATAAATGGAATGTTTCGGAAAGACAAGTAAGCATATATACTATTAAAATTCGTAGAAACCGTTTCTTCTTCAAATTTTTATTTATTTTTTTTTTTTGTAGTTTATATCTGTTCATCCTGTGATCTCTTCGTACGCTAATGTTGTATCGTGGATAACAAGAGAAGGACGCCATTATTTATTAGTAGGACATAAAAATCCTAACAAAAGTTTCCAGGGTTACTTTGTTCCAATGCTGCTGTATGTTTTGGAAAAAGAAAATTTTTATATTCTTCAAAATATCCCCATATATGACGTCATTTCGATAAATCCCTTTTCATTAGAAGGTAATGTTTTATCATTTTTGTTTATAATGAAAATTATAGGCCTACATCAGTATTTTATTTTCTTTCAGGTGAAGACTATGTATTGGTAGCAGATACTCTTAACGATGCTATCCATGTACTTCAATGGAGAGGTTATAATCATCTACAAGAAATCCAAATAATAAATTTCTATGGAATACAAAACTTAGCCCTCTGCAACTTCCAAAATCGTATTTTCGCTGTCGTTTCTTCCACTTCGGGAAAAATTATAATTTTGGAAGCAGTAATTAGAGGTTCAACAACGGCATCTGTTAGTTTACCAAATCTTCAGATATTTCAGGAATCAATAAAAGTTTAAGGTTTAGAAATGTTCAATGTTCATTTATAATTAATAAAAAGAATTCTAAATTCATATCTAAACTTTTTTTATAATTTAATACATTATTATAAACTATGAAAAAATTACAGGGAGGAAAAATGTTTTAAATAAACTAATTTTAAAATTTTCATGGTCAAAATTTTTACTCTTAAAATTGACTCAACGCTTTATTTTAAGTTTATAATCTACATTGTACTCTCAAATTAAAGTTATGTTACAATTTAAACGATATAAAAATTACATTCTGTAAAAATTTTAACAAAATTCATTGAAAAGTTATAAAAGATACTGTCTTATTTATACAGTACTATACTATTAACATTTGTTCAAGATACTGTTGATATATTTTTACGTAAATGTATTAAAAATTTTCGTTGTTTTCTTCCCTGGAGATTGAGCCCCACTCGCCTGCACCTAGTAAATAATAAATGCACTATTGTGTGTATAATATGCTTACAGTAGATTGTATGGATATATTAAGTTCAGTCTATTCGTGTTTTTGTTTCCCCCCGAAGAGTCCCTAGTTTAAAGAGTCACAATAAAGATAGGATTTACTCATAATCTAGGCAAACTTATTAGCTTAGAGCCTCGCATTAGTAGGGGAGGTCTCCGCTTCAGTATAGAAAAGATTGATCCGGGTTCTCATATTTATCACATCCTCTTCTTCCTTGGGCTATCCAATTGGTGCAACTTATTTGCAAGTGTCTTCTGTAATCAATTAACCAAGAATCACACAATACCGTGAAATTTTCACTCGTTTGATTTGTATCAATTATTCACTGTTAAAATTCAGTAGTAGTAGTAGTAGTAGTAGTAGTAGTAGTAGTTTTATTGAATGCTTAGTGTCTCCTCTATTCTAAAACTGTAGTTTATAATTTAAATCATACTTTCATAATAGATTTAAATATTCGATTATTGTGTGGTTTAATTAAATCTTTTTAATACTATTAAGGCACGAAAATATGCAGTATATACTGCATTCAATTTTGAATTAATAGACTACCATTTTTCTTTTTGAAGACGTTTTGAATTGTAATACGAAGTTTTCAAATTTTTATATTCTGTATTATATCCTAAACATTTCTAATCAACCCATAAAAGCTGAAGAAATAACCAGATTTTAGATTTAATTTTTGACCGGTGTTTAGAAGAAAAAATTGAATGCTATAATTTTTTAACTTTGTTTAGGAAATTATAGAAACAATGCCTTGAGTCTAGGTTTTCCTCTTAAAGTTCTATTAGACTACAAATATCATTAGTGTTCAAGATGGTAAGATGTTTTTAGTTTAATAAACTTTTGTTTAAAAAGATTAAACAATTTGATAAGATTAAATTTAATCAATTTTTAAAATGATTACTAGCTCATTTGTGCTCCCAAATTTATTTGAATGTTCAAATGAATCAGCTGGAATGCAATGTTAAAAAAAAATTGAAACAGGAAATTTCCATACTGTTTTGAAAAAAAAAATTGTCTTTGTTTATCCTTCAATAGAGTGAATGCGTAATAAAATAAATTGTCGCACTAAATGATTCATAATGGTTTATATATATAGTTAAATAATAATAAAATTGAAATATTTGCTGATGACCTCGAATTCTCTATTCATGTTTTACATGTTGAAGACTAAACATTCATGTAAAGAAGCAACGTTATAACGTTTGTTCTATATTTAGACTGCGATTTCATCATTCAATAGATAATGGCACGTTACGCGTCATAATGAACTTATTGTAAGATCAATGAGGGTCATCTTATGGCGGGGCAAATGCTTAGGAGACTCATTTTCATTGCTACATGTCCTAAAAGAAATATTTCTGCATACTACGTTAACATGACAGAGAATTGGCGCAAACTATTTGTACTGTGTTATTTTTAGAATATCAGTCTTTAGTCGATATCGATTGCGGTGTGAATCCAGCATTATATCAGAAAAGGATGAAACTCCGATATTTTTATTAAAAAAGTTGTTCTCGGTTACATACATATTAACAGGTCTGTCTAAAAAAAAAAGTATTTCATATCAGGCAAGTGAAGCAGATTAAATAAATTTTGAGCTACTTTCTAAAAACTGCTAGAAAATTTGTGGTACAACTCAAATTTTCAACTCAACTCTAAGCTAGGATACAAATGAAAAAGGCTCGCATTGAATGTTGGTATTCCGAAATATATCTGCTGGTAGTTAGCAGTTCAATAGTGTCTAGTCTCTCCGAAAAGTTTTTTGTTTAATACTTTGTTTAATGTGCGTTTTAAATATTTTTTTTTATTTTGAAGATATTGTGTTACATAGCTTGATTTCAATATCGAAATTTTAAAGGTCTAGTAGTGAGGATAAGATTAAATAAATTTTCATTTGAAGTTTGGAAATGCTAAGACTGAAATATAGCCGTATGTAAAACTGCTGCTAGCTTTTTAAGCTGTTTTTGATATAGTTCGTTAATATATTTTGACACTTGTATTTAAATAATTTTATTTTTTTTTAATTTAAATAGTTGAAATAATTTTCAAATTAAGATTAATTGCTGTCTACAGGTCTAATCCACTAGCAAAAATATCCTCGTGCCCTGCTGATTAATCTTAATGTCAATGAAACAAATCTCATTATAGTTTATATGATCTGGTGAAAACAAGCACCTGTTAGCAATATTGAGTTGCTCTCCTTAGTAGCGGTATAGTGATAGTTGAATTTAACTTTTCGTTTTATACATATATTGCGCTTATGGCTGTTCTAATAAAGCATGAAAGCTTTATGTAAAGAAAATATCCTTCCATTTATTTCCTCAGTTGTAAGCTAGATTTGATAGTTATAGCTTGCCAAAATAGAAAAGCTTTTCAAGTTGAAAGCAAGTAGGCCTACTTGCATTTGTTTAGTAATTTTCTTCGAAGTATTCTGAAATTTTACAAATAAAACAAATAAAAAAAGATTACTGAAACTATCAGTATAGTATCCACGAAATTTATTCTTACAACACCAAAAGTTTTTCGAAACAGAAAAGAAGATCGTACAGTTTCAAGAATTATTCAAGAATTAAAGTAAATAAGTTTAAATTATTAGTGTTACCAATTATTTTATTAAAATTAATAATAACTTATTACATTAAAAATATTTACCATGACAGTTTTAAAGACTTAATTATGGGAAGGATAGTCAAAACAAATTATCTAACATTAAAATTGAGATGATGATGATGATGATTTTTATTTTTATAGTAAGCACAGGAATTATCTTGAAATATGTAGACTCTCGTATTGTTATTTATAATATAATGAATTAAAAGTTTTTGGTATAATATGAATTTCAATTAAATGGTGTACACTTCCCTATTTTGCTCTCCCGATTTGAAAAAATGGTTACAAATAAAATTCTCGCAAAATAATTTTATAACGTATAAGTCCTTTTTTGTTTAAATCAAAATACAAAATTTATTTTATAAATTACATTTTTATATTGTGCAATTTCACTGATTATTTTAATGTTACACGCCATAATGAATTTATTGTAAGATCAGGGTCATCTTATGGTGTGGACAAATGCTTGGAAGACTCATTTTCATTGCTACATATCATAAAAGGAATTTTCTGCATACTACGTTAACATAACAGTACAAATATTTCAAGCCAATTCTCTATGTTATTTTTAGAATATCAGTCTTTAATCGATATCGATTGCGGATATACATTTTATATTTCATCAAACATTATATTCACTGTAGGCTAATTTACTTATTTTAAATTTTTAGTAATTCTAGAGTAAATGAGGAAATTTATTCTAGAGTAACTTTAGATTAATGTATAAAATGATATTCATTTTATACATTTATTCTAGTTAGTAAAAACGCCATTATCTTTATGATCTATCTGATATGAAAATATTTCAGATGATTTTTACCATCAAAAGTATGATAATTCTTAGTTTCGAAGCTCTTAGCAAATTTATTATCCCTACATTCTTTTTTTTTTTTTAATTTCTCGTTTGTCCCATACTTAAGATTAATTTAAAATATATAGATATTAATTTGTTATTTCGACTGATGATGATAAAATTGTTATCGATGATTCATATATATTATTTTTCATTTCTTCTTTAATATGTGAAGTGATGACAAATGTTCCAGAAGATTCTTCATTAAAATAAACATCTCTTACAAAGGCGCAATAATGAATAACGGTTTTCTTATTAAGATCAAACAAATTACTTGTAAAAATTCGTTAATTCAGACATTTTTTGGCAAAATTCCATAATATGAACTGTTCCAGACTCAAATGCTGAGCAACATCGATTACCGAACACGTTTTTTATTTATTCATATTAGTAGACATTGAAAGTAAAAGTTTTCATCAGATCACGTGAATTTTATAGTCTCGAACGCAAAAATGGAATGAGATAGTGTGAAACAATCTCCTGAGAGCACATTTTAAAAACTTTCGGTTTCCCTCTTTGTTAGTAGCCATAAGAATTGCTGCAGGGTGGAGGCAAGTTCTGCATCTCTATAGCAATTCTTGTTTCCCGGCAGAGCTGCATTTTACCTTTTAAGCGCATTAGGCTCAAGTTGGGGACTCATTCTCTGCGACTATATTATAAAGCCTAAAAATTTGTTGATGAAATTCAAACAATTTTCAATAATAATAATAATAATAATAATAATAATAATAATAATAATCAGGGCCGTAACTACGGCACTCAACGCCTGTGGCAAGGGTCAAACTTGCGCCACCCCCATTTTTTCATTTAAAGATAACAATACTGAAACTGAATTATCACCATCAAAATGAGTTGATTTTGAATCTGCTGTAAGATAATTATTTATTTCTAGGTATAAATAAACGATCGTTTAAACAATTTTCATTCGTATTTAATAAGCAAAAATTGGAAAATACAGGTACCATAGTACAAAATCAAAATAATATTTATCATAAAAAACTGTTTTTCTGCTGTGTGTTACAAGATCACAAAAAATTTTAAACTGAATTCACAGAAATTTGATAAGTTTATATATATACAAGTTTGTTACAATGACGGTAAATTCGGAGGAAGATTTAAAAGGATTAAGGAAGTTTAATCAAGGAAAATTTGTATATCTTTCTGCTCATTCGTCAGGATTTACCCTCGTTACTTGGAGCAACAACCATATTATAAGCATAGACAATTTGAAATTTAAACGCCTTATATATTTATAAAATTAATTAAAATATGGTTTATAAATGTATAAAATTCAGAAAGCAGTGAGTGAAAGTAAATTTCTTATGAATGAGTAAATAAATTTGTACAAATCCTCTTTTATTACTTTTCTTTAGGCCTTTCCGTAAATTTTTACTGAAAAGGTAGAAACCAACGAGTCATTGTAAACTTTTACTTTATCAATAAAAATAGCGCCCTTTCTTGACCTGGCGCCTTTGTTTGGGGTACAAATTGGCCGCTCTTACCCATGAATTACCTCTTCTAATAAATAAAATCAAAGAAAAACATAACGCTATATCTGCGAACGTTTATCGAAAAAAGTCATCTGCCTGCCAATAACTGAAATAAATTAAAAAATTTGCGCCCTAATCAAGCTGCGCCCGTGGCGAATGCCGCTTTCGCCTTGCCCTAGTTACGGCCCTGAGGACAGGGATCACCGAGCCGAACCCAGCACATCGAAAATCTTTTCAGGAATTATCAGACCCAGGACGCGAGTCCGAGTCCTCCTGCATGGCACGCCGACAGCAAAATATCTTATTTTTATTAATTTATTTAATAGATTTATTGATTTACATAAAATATTTATTAAAACAATTATTTTTAATTAAAACAAAGTATAATATTTACAAAGACTTATTTGTTTGTAAATAAAGTTAGATATTTCTCGAATAAAATAGCGAATTAAAGATATGTTTACAAATCACTAAAACATTTATGACGAAAATTTTTTATGAAAAAATCGTATTTTTTGAATAATAAATTAGTACAAAATTATTTATTTAAAAAGTTTTAATTTTACTTAAAATTATCGAGAAATGCAGGAATTAGGAAATTTCAAAACTGATGCAACAAATTGTTTACTGACGATGTTGAAAATTCAGACAAAAGTCAAAGGATTTCTTTATAAACAATATATCAAGTTAAACGAATAATAATTCCGTTAATGGCGTAGTACTGAAATAGCGTAAATCGAAACGAAATAAAGATTACTCTGTAATTAAGTTTCAACTCTTGTTTATTTCATCATCTTGAATGTACTATTGACTTCATTGTTTCCTATAACATTTTTTAATAACAATCAAAATAAATAAAAATAATGAATTCTGTAAGGAACACATCATTGCTTATGTCTTTTGCACATATATACCTGATTAGGTGATTAATTATTGTTTTCAGGCAATTATGAATAGAAAGCATGTGATTTCATTATATGAAAGAGAAATCGAAAAAATATGTTTTATTATTTCATACTTTATTTTCAATAATACTTATTAATATGATTTTTTGATTATGAATTATTTATTTCTGCTTAATTTGTTCCACTTCTGAGAATCTGCCGTCCATTGTTACTTAAGAAATACTACAGTTTTTCTTAATTTTTCAATAGTATACAGTATATGCTGGTTTATAATTCATTCATAAATAAAATTATACAAATATTTATTATATAGATATATTGATTTTAATGAACATTAAAATTTAATTATCAATACAATTATAAAAATTGCACCTTTTACAGTTTGCACTCCTGGATTGGCACATATTTATTCCGTGAATATTTTCATGCCAGTTTATATACAAGTTTACTTTAATATTTTAATCTTCTAGATTTTTACGCTAGAAGATTAAAATATTAAAGTAACCTTGTATATAAACTGGCATGTCATCTACGTAGCATTTTTAAAGCTTTGTGTAGTTGGGGAATACTCAATCCCCAATTACACAAAGTTTTAAAAACTTCCCTGTACTTTCTTGCGGCCAAAAATATAAACGCATATTAAATTAATCTGGTAATAAGCTATTTATTATGTTCGTACTTAATATCTTTTAAATTTATTTTATGATAATTTTTAAAATATTATTATTTGCATATTTAAAATTTAGCGATTATTTATGTATTTTTTAAGGATTGTATTTTTATTTTATTTTTTATAAAGATTGCACAGCGTATATTTTTCCATTCAATAGATCAGCATTTTTCAAAGCAGACTAGTACAGTCTAATTTGGAAAATGTGCGAAAGTGGTACGAAGAACGTACAACTTTCGCAAATTAACTATATGTATGATATAATTGCAAACAAATAACAGAAGAGAACAAAACTTTATATAAGTTTTATCTTATATAAAGTTTTGTTCTCTTCTGTTATTTGTGAATGATTTGCATTCTGAATAAAGAATGCAATGATTTGCATTCTTTATTCAGCATTTCCTACGATTTTTCAATGTTAAATTGCGAAAACTGCAAATTTATTATAAAAACTACAGTGTTTTCTTAATTTTTTAATAGTATACAATATATGCTGTTTTATAATTCATTTATAAATAAAATTATATAAATATTTATTATATAGATATATTGATTTTAATGGACTTTAAAATTTAATTATCAATATAATTATAAAAATTGCAACATTACTTATCAGATTTTTCTAAGATAAGGTGAAGTAAAAGCGATTTATTACAGTTACACATCGCGCTACTACTAGATAAACATTCACCATTCAAATATAGCAGTAGTTTACAGTACTTTTTAGTTTACAGCAGAATGGAAACTGTTTTAGCTGTGATTGTGCTTGTAATAGTATATTCCATTCATCATCTTTTTATACGAGAGCAAAGAGACGAAAAACTGAAAAGTGCAGGTATAATTGTGTTATTGTTCTTTTAATATATGGTATTTTTAATGATTTTTTTAAACATACATTTAGTATTTATTATATTTTTATTTGAAATGTTTTAATTGCAATTATAAAATAACCAAAAAAGGAGATATTTTATTATAATGATAAATTTATAGTAGAACACATTCAAAAACTATTCAATATGAACAAACAGAAATTTTTTGGCTATCAAATATTTTACTATCTAAAGTCTTATCGAAATTTGAACTGTAAAGTCTATCATTAAAACAGTTTGGTCTAAGTAGAGAGTTTTCGGTGAGCATTTTTCACTTCTCGATACAGTATAAATCTCCCGATACAGATCATATCGTATGTTTTGCCCTTGTATTTGATCGGACATCCGATCCATATAAAGTTATCCGAAATGAAATAAATTACCAATCATACCACGTCTTTGTAAGCACGTGACATACACGTTAACCTTCTTCATTCATAAATAAAATATTCGGCTAAAAATTTAAAATAAAATTTTAAATTATTTTAAAATGAGAAAATTTTATGCTTTATGTAAGCATTTTCTATTCGGAATTGTTTAACAGATCGAAGTCAATTCTTTTATACAGCAGACGTTTTTCTTTCAAATCATGTTCAATTATTCTATTAATTACATTAATTGACTTTCTTGATAGCGCTTAATCAAGAAATATATTCTCCATTTTCTATCAGTAACTCATTGTTTACATTCTGCAGCGCCCTCTGCATAATATATAGTATAATGTATGAAAAAAGGGTTTACCGCAAACTCTCTAATATCATTGTTTAATACTGTATTTTACGATAATATGAATTTATCACAACGTTTTCCTTAAATTTTTATTACTCTAACTTGAAAAAAAGTTTAAAAATAAATAAAACACTCAAATGCAACAGGTAATCGTTTAAAATACATTTATTGAATTAAATAATTATTACGCAATATTACTGAATTAAAACTATATAGATTAATAGAACTAGTACAGTACTGTTTTTATCATTTAAACGATTACATTTTCATTTTATGATAATCTATATACATTGTTCTGATATCATTAATATGTCGATTCTGATAGCATTGTTTCTTATAGTTTTTTTTAAATAATTTGTGGGAAAGATTAGATTAAAAAAATGGATTTTGTCAGATGGTTTTTATGAAGTCATTTTTATTTATAGCAATTAAATATTATTATAATCAGGGATATCATAGAAAATGTTATATTCTGTTAAAATTGATTGATTAGGAAATTGTGTTTATTGATTAATGAATGATAAATTAAGACAAGTACAAATGAATTTTAATCAACGGACTGATTATGACTTAATAAAGTACGTTAAAATAAAACTTTCACCAGACTAATTTCTGTAATTAATCTGCTAGGGCAGCGATCAAACAAAACTTTTCGATCGCACATCCCTTTACAATAAAGAAAAATGATACGCACCCTATAAAACAAATAGTGGCGTATGCAGAATCTTTGGTACACGGGGCAGCAATTTTTTTGGCCCCCTTCCTCTTTCAAAAAACATATCTGTTTTAACATTCAACACACATTTTATTTTACACGCATTTTCTTAAATAATTTTTAAGAATTGAAAATTATACAAATATTTTTAATAAAAATTTCTATCTGGTGAATAGCAATGATATTTCATGCTCTTGGCCGCCATACGGCTTGGTGCCCGAGGCGGACGCTCTCTGAGTGCACCACTAACAACAAATATGAATTATTACGCGCAAAAAAAATCTTCAAAATTTATTAGGTACTCTTAACAGTGCACTTAGCATTCTTAGCAATACTTAAGAAATTTTCAAGGTTTTTTTGCGCGCAGCCTAATAATTCATAATTCATAATTCATATTAATAATTCATATTTTGTATAGGGTGCCTACCATTTTTCTTTATTGTAAAAGGATGTGCGATCGAAGAGATGTTTTGTTTGATCGCTGCCCTAGCAGATTAATTACAGAAATTAATTTGGTGAAAGTTTTATTTTAATGTATTTTATTAAGTCATAATCAGTCCGTTGATTAAAATTCATTTGTACTTGTCTTAATTTATCCTTCACCCACTTTGGAGATCGCCACGCTAGAAAAACAATTTAATAATAATTTCTATATTTTGTATTTCGCCAGTGTCTGTATTTTAATTGAATTTAATTAATATGAATGTAAAACTAGTTGATCTGATGACCGTGATGGAAGTATGCTGTGCTTTGATCCTAAAGGATCAATTCAATTCCTGGATCTCACACCTCCAAAAGTTTTCTCAGGAGAGATCCAAACTCGATCGTAGAACCCTATTCTCCAGCTGACGGCTGACCACGGATATGAGAGTCCGTGGTAGGTATTGTAATGCCCGCCATTTAGTATTTTTAGGATGGAAAGCAGTGTTAAATTTCACAAACACAAGAATGTGTCATCTAAAATGATATGTTTAATTAATAATTGTATTACTATATTGCATAATTGCACTATCTAAATATATTACTGGCATTTGCAGAGTATGATAATTGATCAAACACCATGGTAATGAAGATTATTTATTGTTTTCCATCTGAAAAATCCGAGATCAATATCCGAAATCCATTTCTTAGATGGTTAAGTTAATTTTAAATCTAGTAGTTTTGAAATTTCTCGCATGCTTACTATATTTTATTTCTGAAGTTTCTTTTATAAGATGAAAGAGAAATTTTTATTGCTGCTGAAGTTGATGAATTTAGATGCCAAATGATAAAATTTAATTATATTTTAAATAACTTAATCTATATTTTATGTCCTTAAAGATTTGATGATTGGGGATGATGATTATAAATTTCTTTTGTTTTGAAAACAAGCACCTATTATCGCAGCAAGCATTTACTTACCTACTTACATAATGGAATACATATTAAATTTTGATTTTTCAGCAGTCATCAAGAATACAAAATATAATAAATAAGATAAAATTGGGGATTTCAGTATAACTTGTAAACTTATCATTAGTTTTCTTTTAATTTATTGCAAAGATGTTATGAACAAGTAAAATAAAATCTTATCCTGCTAACATTACAAATAAGTTTGAGCACAGATCAAAATAATTTCGGTGAATTAGCAACACAAAATGACAAGTAAACATTAATATATTTTTATTATATATATTTTAAATAGTTTACTGTAATTTGAAAGTGATTTTTTTTAATCAATTTTCTTAAAATTAAATATTATTTACCTTAGACAACGTTCTTTTTAAACAGAAAAAGTATCATACTCGAGATTACCAGATTTTGAAATTGGATTATTGGTAGGCTTATCATACGTCCTGGTTTAACCTGGATTGTCCCGGTTTTAGACATTGGTCCCGGCATCCCGGCCGGTTTGGTATTTTGTCCCGGTTGTTCTTTCGCGTCA
>WUQG02002625.1:0-12270 GCA_011317285.2 Androctonus mauritanicus | reverse complement strand
TACTGAACAGTAATATTTTTTGCTTTATATATAATCACCGAGAAGGAACAGGGTAAAAAATTATAAAAATGTTACAACTATTCCAACCTTCCCCTATATACTGTATAACAAAAAATCGAAAATTGTATTTTTTTGACAAACACTGCTTAATGTTAACAATCGGTTATGGCTATCAAAATAGATCGGTCCCAAACTGTTTCTAATAAGCAGCTGCTACTATATCTGCCTATAAAGAGGTATAAAACAAGAAAAGCGGTAGGAAAGAAAAAGACGAATCTTATAAATTTTCATTAATTTAATTTATGTCACCATGCAAAAGCACCCTTTACTTCATTTATTTGAAATTAAATACGAATGTACATTAACTAATACCAAACCCAACGAAAATAACATCATTCGAAAGTCCTCAATCTATGGTTTCAACTTCTTTACATGTCTAGGAATGCCGTTAATAAAATTTGTAGCCTAAAAATCTATAATCAAAATCAGTTTTTAGCTTTAAAAAAATTCGCTAATAAATTATAAAAACAATGGAAATGAACATTATTTCCTCGTTGCGTCGTTAATTTTTGCGAAATGTACTTAAAAAATTCAAAGTTTGAAACAAAATATAACAACTATTCACACATGTTAAAACCACAAGTGCGTAATACATCAGATGCGGAAAATTAAGAATGAAATATCCAAGAAATTAAACATGAATTTTTTCAGCGAGATTTCCGTAAATTCACACAAAAAAAAAAAAAAAAAAAAAATTGACATCTGGAAGCAATTCGGTAAGCTCTTATTAACGGATGCAATAAATATAGATCCAAACCGACCTTGAATGTTTATTACTACTTGGACATTTTTTTCGTAAACGGAACAGCAGGCCTATATATTTAAAAAAAAAACAATAAAAATGTCGTTAAGAGACAGCATTAAAAGCAGTTCGTATCGATTTTCGTACATTAGCATACTTAATTTTAACATTTTTAGTGAAACTAATACTGTACAAGTTTCATACATTAGTTGACGAACACTTTTGTTTATTACATGATGGTGTTGTCTGACAACCAACAGTTTTGGGTAACGTGACCAGATGCGGGACATGTTCTCGTTAACCTCAAAAATTAAAATAATATTTGCCGCACAGGAAAATAGAGTTCATATAAATATTCATACGAGTTCATACGAGAAGAGTTGATATAAATATTTCATTCAGAAGTACTACTACTTAGCAAAGTTGGCAAACTGTTTTGTTTTCCTTTTTTAATTATACATTATACTAATTAAAAATACTCGATGATGAAAATTAGACTTAATAACACTTACACTTATTAATTATTTTCGTCTATGTTTAACGATTAAAGCATATTTTTAAATAGTCATCTACTCGTAGCTACGTTAGTCTATGTACAATTCTGAAGAGATGCAGCTTAATGCTTGATGAATAGAAAACTTCGCCAGTGATCTATCAACAAATTATATTTTAATATACATTAAATATTACACTGCATAATATAAGTCATAAAGATAGAATTAAATTCCATAATAAGCTCGATTACTCGATTACAGAGAAAGAAGTTGGCTCGGCTTTCTCTAATGAGCAGAAAACAGTAAAATTTTCCAACAGTACGATTATATTATAAAAGGAAATTTATAGTTCTCAACTATAAATAATTAGTGAAAATTTAATATTTACCTTACCTGTATAAAAAACAATTATTGTGAGGGCAACGAAGATATATTATATTTACATTTTGCTCATGTACTTCGGATAAAAGAAACTATTTTTTAAAATTTAAATGCTCTGAAAGTTAATGTTCTTAAGAAATTTTATAGAAAAGATAATTTTCATAAGAACGCTGTTGAAAAATATATCTAAAATCTATTCAAATGATTATGATATCTTTCAAAATGCCAATGTTTCAGAGATATCAGCAGACATGAATATTTCAGTCTAATCTTGTTCCGAACGGTCGCTAGCTTGTAATAAAACAATTTAGCATATCTAAATTAAGAGATACGTTATCTTGCAAAATAAGAATATGAATGTTCTACGATGTCTGCTTTCTGAGGCATCTTGTGAATGGACAGACAGAAATGAAACATATTCACTATATTATTCATTTTTACAGCCACCCAGTACAAGTTGACTAATATCCATGGTAGACTCAATCGGAAGGTTAAAGGAAAGATTTAACAGATCTCTTTTGAGATATTTAAGATATAAAACCCTGAATTAAGTACAAATTCTCTAAGATGATAAGTGACTGCTTACCATGTGTCTGGTTTGCTATCCGGCAGATCTTTAACTATGAAGCATTTAATGTATATCACAGTTAATGATTATAGAGCCTCTTGAAAATTCTGCATGTGTGAGTTCCGGAATCTTCCAAATGGATGATTTTCATCTGGAGAATATAATTATCTTAATTATCTGCAGAATGTTTTAGGATATTGAGCCTGCCTTTTATTCCCCATTCTTGAAATTTTGGGTTAGTATTGGCTAGCAATTTCTAAAATGCCCATCGCAATTCTTTGTGTATATTGTGCAACATAGATCACTCGAACCAACTAACATTGTATCTTGCACAGGTGTGCTGTTTCAGTGCCATAAGCTAAACTTAAACGTAGAAACAGAGTCACATCAACTTCACATTTAAAAAATGGAATTGTTGATCAGAATTGTGATCAGAAAATTTTCTAAGCAATAGAAAACTTTAATATATTTTCAACATTTTTCGCCTTTTCTTCAATTCTTAATAATCGATAAATATTGGCTAAGAATACCTAACCTAGAGGATAAATAAATAGATTTAAAAAGGAAAACATCAATTTAAACACTAAAATGATTATTTTATTAGGTTAAGTGAATATCATACGTTTCAGGCTACGTCAACAGTGAATAGGATATTATGAGTTTAAACCATGTCCAGCTACGCGAACCGAATTTATTCTCTCTGCGAAACAGGTAAGTTATGCTATAATTATTTACATAATAAAATTATACGGATTTATTAAAGTAAAACGTGTACTGATTCTATTTGCCATGGTAATTATCTCGATTGAATTAGACTTTCATGTTATCTATCGTCTTTTAAAACTATGGTCACTTACCTCGATGCTGTGCCCAAAGCTGTCATCCAAGCTTGTAACATTCCTCGAAAGAAAGTAAGAGGATTCTTTCTTGTGAAGATGAAGTAAAGCAGAGGGAGAGTAATACAGGCATGAATGATTAAGCCCGTAATTACTGTCGCCATATAGAGTCCAAGCGCATCAGCTGTGCTTTTTAAATCCTTGATGAGCATGATTTTCCCAATGATCAAGAACATTATGCCAATAGGAGAATACCTGAAAAAGTGCCAAAACTCTCAGAATATTGCTTTCTTTTTACAAATTTTATAAAAAAGAATCGTAATTTTGAATCCATATGATTTGTAAATCTCCATGTTTTGAATTATTTTTCCGAAAGTAGATATAGAATTAGGTTATATTTTGAAAAAAATATATATAGCTTTAAGTATATTGAATATTTGTTAATATTATCAGGTATGCCAAAGGTAATGTCATTTTTTTAGCGTTAAGTTTTGAAAGGATATAAAAAATAAGTCATTTGTTAACTTAATCAAATATATATATTCTCCATTTTAATCAATAACACTCTTCCAATGTTGTAAAAGCTTTAAAAATTCATATTTAGACAAGTTTAGACATGTTTGAACAAGTACAGTATAAAAGAAGACATTACTTTTGGGATTACCTGATATTATGTATTAAAACCATTTTTTATAAATAATATAATTAATGACGATAAAAAACAAAACATGTTTACCGAATATCACGCAAATATTTCATTTAAAAATTAATTATTAACTATAAATTATTAGTGCACATTAATTAATTAATTTTGAATGGGAATCAAAAACTATATCCTCACGAAATTTGATTTTAATTAAACGACGTGGCACTTACCACATAATCAAGTTCACGATCCTCATGATGATGTCATTAAGTACAACAAAAAACTGTACCATTAATTCTCCTTCGTGACCCATTTGGCCAGCAATAATACCGAATGCCACACAGAAAACGATGAGACCTAACAGTAAAAAAACATTTTTTTAAGTTTTTGACATTAATTTCTTGCTAATTTTGATAAGTCATTCATACCCATTATGTTGGCTCCATCTTTATATATTATAATTGCCTTTTGTTTTATCTCAGTTATGTTACCAATTGTTGAGTTTACTTCTTTATATGATGTATGTGCAGATTGGAAACATGCTTGGAGCAAGTTTTCGGGGAATAAATTCCTGAAATGTTTTCAGTTTAATAAGATTTTTGCATGCTCTACAAAATATTATATGCTAAATATCGTTCATTAATGGATCCATATAAGTGTAATGGATAAGGAAATAAGGGATGCAAACAATAAGCTCGCATGTCTTAATCTTTTTGAAAGGTTAGGTTGGTGCATATCACACAAGGGATATACATTATCTGGAGGCGTACTTAAATCTGGATTCCATATCACCAGAAACAGTAAACAGACAACAGAAAAATCTGCTGTTGTCTGTCTTCTGCTGTACATTGTTTTCAGTATAGCAGAAATTCGGGATAGTTTTGTATATCGCAGCGTTCTCTCGCGGTTGGTTGATATCACTGACTAAAAGTACAACAGCAAGAGTTGCAGTAACTTAAAAGTTGAAATTTTATCTGCTTTACTTCTCTGCTCACAATTTGTCGAGCAGTACGTTATAAATAGGAAGTTACATCGCATTTGGGCATCTGTTATCTGTTTCTGCTGTACGTTCTGGTGATGTGGAATCCAGGTTTTATAGAGTCCATCACGGGTTGATCAATATCCATGATAGGATCAACTGGAAAGTTGAAGGATAGAGTTCAACGACCAGACCCGGATTCCTCTTGAAAAACTGTAGGACCCGGATTTGAACTCAGATCCTCCAAGATGGTAAACTACAGCTCTACCATGCAGTCATCTTTTTAAAAGAAGATCGCATGTAATGCTTGGGTACTAAAGACATTTTGGAGTAAATGCATACCAATAAAGACTAATTCAGTAATAATTTTTATTTAAACATGCAATGAGCTTTATGAATTTAGTATAGTACCTGCATTCATTCCCTGAATAAATGTGCAAATTATCTCACACATATTTGACTATTTGGTTAATAATATTCAAATCTAACGTAGTAAAAATTGGTATTTTTAGAGATTTTTTTCCCCTAAATCTAAAGTTCCGTATTTCATAACGAAATACGGTGGTACCTCGCAATTCGACATTTGAATTTCGCGGTATGGCGCATGCGATTATATGGAGTTGTGTTATGTCATTTGTTATTTGTCAGTTCTTGTTGTGCTGCTTTGATGCTTGCCCGTGTTGTTTGTGTCAATTTTCAATTCTGTATTTTTCAGAAAGTAAAAAATTTCGGCATCCGTAGTTATTATTTTTGAGTGAAATATAAGGATGGGTTTAAAGAGAACTGACGAGAGGAATAATTCCAGAAAGAACAACACTTGACTGAGCACAAAGAAGAAGAAAGAAATTGTAGATAAACAGCAGAAGGGTAGAACAATTAAGATGTAACTGAAGAGTATAGCATTCCTAGGACAACTGTGGCAACGTTTTGCAACAGAGAGAGAAGATTATGGGTGCTAGGGTGTTTGCTGAAGCAATGAAGATTTCTGACAAGAACAGATCTTCTATCAATGAAGAGATGGAAAAGCTGCTTCTCACTTCTTGAGCTAGAGGAAGACAGATGAAGGGAGATCTAGTAACTCAGGCAATGATCTGTGAGAAGGCTAGGTTAATTTTCGAAGAATTGCAGAAGAAAACTCCAGGCTATATCTAAGATCAAACTGAGGAATTTAAAGCTAGTCGAGGCTTGTTTCACAGATTCAAAGGTAGAACAGAATAAAGAAAACTTCATTCCAATATCCAAGGGCTAATAAATCGCGCGTGTTGTATATAAAATAGTGTATTTTATAATTTACTGTGTTATACAATAATAAAACATGTATAATAAAGAAAATAAAGTGTATCTCTCTCACCTCCCCGTTAGGAAAGCGGAATGGGAGTCTGGCAACGAATTAATCTATTTTCCATAGTCTTATTTGGAAATATTGTCGCGCAATTTGACAATTTCTCAATTCGACACTAGTTCGGTGACGGATTACTGTCGAATTGTGAGGCACCATTGAACTTATCAAACTACCTCTTGTTTAAAGAAAACCAGGAAATAGATTAGAGACTATACTGTATTTATTATCATGGCAACGTATCCACGACGTAGAGATTATGCAGGCCAGAGCAGCATAAATCTACAATTAGAGGTTACATCATTAATTTAAAAATCTTACAAATGCAATCTCCGTTTTACCTAATAAGATCTAGAAATGAGTCCAATGTAGAAACTTCTGTAACACTCTGTTCTTGTTCTATGTCTAAATCTAACTCCTTAATTTTAGGATCTCCAGGATGAATAGACGTAACTAGAATGATTCCAAGTATTGCAGCAAAGACTGTAGTAGAGATGTAATACAGTAAAGCTCGATATCCCATTTTCCCACTCGATTTTGCGTCTAACTGAGCTAATCCTGAAAAAAAAAAAAAATAATAATAACAATAATAAATCTAGGAAGGAAAACTAAAGGTAACAGTTCGTATCTTCTTCTTTAAGATAATAATGATTTACCGGCAATCATAGAAGAGATGATGAGAGGAAGAATCATCATTTTTAACATGCTCATCAACAAATCTCCCGGGAATAGCACTAACCTCGCAGTCAGTTCGCTATAATCGCTAAGACGAGCTAGAAAACCTATCAATATTCCTAAAATCACCCCTACAACAGTCAAGACCAGGAGCAAATTTTCTTTTATCCATCGCAAGACCTGTAATAAATTTCAAACGTTTCTGAATGAAATTTTCTTTAGACGATCTTTATCGATTTCGAGGACTTTTTACCTTTCCCAATGGTGTCCCAGCTCGCGAATATTTCAAATTACTCAACATGGGAGATTTGGCATTCGGTTCCGACGGTTTTTGATCCACCATTCTGAGTCCCTCTGCAATAATAAAGAAATCAGACTGTTAAATGGGAAAACATTAATCAAGTATAAAAGTATACAGGTAACACAATAAATAAGTTTAAAATTGTAACTATAAATGTAAGTTAATATGAATTATTTACACAATGCAACACAAGGACTACACGTTGCATCACAGATAGGAACGAAACTTCTCTCGGTTCACATCACAAGGAACACGTATAAATTTCTGCATTGCATAATTTAATAGGTTATAAAAGTCAGTCTTGGATCGACGTATGCAATATAAAGTGTTATAAATCACGGTTTATATAACGGAAAAAAGGGTTTTCCGACTTTATAAACGCTCAAAAATAGTTAGATAAACTGTCGGTAGATGGCAAGACAGATCCGCCTACTTTCACTTCCTACGCAGGCTATTTAGGTTATTTTTATTCTTAAATTAATTAAAATTGTTCCGTATTATTTGACAAAATAGGAAACTAAAACGATTTCGACGTTTTATAAAAATGATGACATTGGTGTGGGTAGTAGAACGGTTAAAAGCTGTAACTGGAGAGATTTCTATCGGATGTTTACGTGACTTATCGTTCGAAAAAGCGTAAGTCGGCTTTTGAAAAGCAAAATTTTCCAGAGTAGGATGCGTTAACAGTTAAAAAAAAAAAAAAAACTATTTTTGCCTCCCACAGTTCATACGAGAAGCCAGACAATGACGTTTATTGGAGAAATTTGGATGAGATGCAAGAATTTAGCATAGAGAATTCGTGTAATGGACCCAAATCTTAAGAGTGATTAACGGCCTGGATAAATTCCGCGTGTAAAAATTTATACACGCGAGATGCTCTAATTTTTTTTTAATAAAGATAAGTTTAAATGTTTCTAACAGTAAGTTAACTAATTAAAAAAAAAAAAAAAAGATAATTTTTCAAGTTATATAAACTATTTTAAATCGCTGTAGAGTTAGACAAACTGCAGTGTTGTTCTACGGCTAACAAAATAATACAAATGCAAGCTTTTAACTTTTTAAAAAAAGTTTTATAAATAAGTTGTGACATAATTTTAAACACAACTCTGACGAAACTTTTTTGGCAGGAGTTCGAATCTTTTTAAATAGGCTACGCAGTCTTTCAAACTATATCTTGTTTAAAGCGATAGATTCAATCGAGAGACATCCGAGAATCGGAAACAAAATACACTTATCGATCGTACGCTAAGCGAATTTCGGTCAACTGTGTGCGCTTTTAATAGACATCTGGTACTAGAGAATCGATCTGGATGTGCATTTTTTTCTCTTTAAGTCACATTCTCCACATAAAAAACATTTGCCCCAATGAACGGTAGCAGAAAAACTGAATGTTCTGAAAGAACCACGTAACGAATGGCATCAGCTGTTTCTGCTTTATTGGAGAGGGAGAAATGCACTTCGAAGTGATCTAAAGTAAATTTAATCTTCTAAACTTTTTGCTTTATACTGAATTTTTAATATTTTAAAAAAAAAGTCGAATAACTAAAGAGATTTATTCATACTACGAGCATGTTCTAATAGTCTTTCAGAAGTTAAATCCAGGAAACGAGGATTAAAGAACGGCTTTAAAGTATCTGATGAATCGATTTTTAAACTATTTTTTCTTTATAGAAAACTATCTATATGTTTATTTTATCCGTCCGTTCGTCATACAAGATATCTCGAAAAACCAAACATCGTTAATCATTCAAATTTTAGCAATCACTCCATATTTTGCACAAAGTATATATTGTCTATGTCTTAAATTACGAGAAGTTTTAAGTAGTCCCATTACAAGATGGCGACTGTTAAGAAATATTAAAATATTCTCTAACACTGAAATAATATTATAGTCGTTTTTGAAATTATTTTTAGATACAACAAAAATATAAAAATGCAATTTTCTGTTTACTACTGTTGAGCCAAAGTATCGCAAGAACACAAAAATATCGCGAGGCATTCGAATTTTAGACGATATATTATTTTCGTGTTATCTACGAGATAATTCTTTCTTGAATTATCCACGTTATAAATAGTGGCAACAGTTTTTAAAATTAGAAATATTTTAAACATTCGAACACTATAAAACGATTCTTTCGTTTTATCTGTGACGAATCGTTTCCGAATCGCCACAGATGAAACGATTTTTTTTTTGTCTGTGGCGATTCGGAAGCGATTCGTCGCGCATAAAAGATATTTTATAGTTGGCAAAAATCGAAAAATGATGTTAATAATTTTAAGCAGGCATAAAATGATACAGAATAATGGGAGGGGGAGGAAAAAAATTAAATACAACCAGCGTCAATCCACTAAAGCTCTCGCTGTTTGCAGAAACAGAAAGAAAAAAAAACGATGCTTAGCTAGCAGTTTATCGCTAGCGAGAATAGCTACAGTGATGACAAATTAACTAGATTTGCTATTATATTTAAAGCCTGTAAATAGAAAATTGCAACAGTCTACAAGCAATAATTTAATTTATCTTTTCTAATGCTAGCTGTTCTTAAAGTCTCGTTTGAGCGGTTCATTGTTTCCACGTTGAACCGAACGGAAATGATGCTAATTAAAGAATTATATCACTTCCTGTTTGCTTACAACTCTCAATTATATCTACATCTTCGAGAAAACATCCACGGGTGTGGACATAACATGAGATAATAATTATAAAACTTTTAACAGCGGTTAATGTTACAAGTTTTTCTCTCGATCGTCTTTAAAGAGCTTACGTAAAGAAAACTTATGATCTGGACTTAGACACGAGAGGTTATCATATTAAAATAAATAACGTGTCTTAAACAGGATATGGACCAAGTGAATGCAGATTCTGTCACAGAAAAAAAGAAAAATTATCGAGTTGTGTAACAGTCTACTATGTTATATACGACTTTTGCCTTTAAAAAATAAAAAAACAAAAACGTTTATCGTCTAGTAAATACAGTCGATTCGCCATTTTATCTCGTTAAGATTTTTAATTATAAATAATCATAATTTGTAGTTATCATATAATTTTAATTACCTGTTTATTCACAAAAATTGTTATCTCGATGTTTGACGTTGTAGAAGGTCTTGAAGGTCAAAATTATTTATTATAATTATTTAAAAAAAAAAAAAACAGTCAGTTCTGTATATAAAAAAATAGCAAGAAGGTTCGTTTATAAAATTAATTAACGAAGAAATTCGAATCCATCCAAGATATATATGTTTTTGTTTATCAGTAATTTTTATATAATTAAGAAAATTACTGTTTGAAAAAAAATAAAATTTAGAATTTTTCTTTCAGTCATCTATTCTTATAATGAAAAATTTTTTTCATTCGTCTTTCGTTAGAAGAATGCCATCGAATCTGTAGAAATTCGTAAAGAAATAGGTTATAAAACATTCGAAATTTGTCAATCACTAAAATTTATATTAATATATATAGAAATTCGATACGAATGGCAACAGATTTAAAGATACCCTAGCGAATGACCTCAATGATTGTCTGAACGTCTGGCACGCTTCGATGGTTTGAACAGAAGCCAAGTAAGCACGAAAGAGAAGAGACGATTGTCTAAAGTTCATAACTGCTATCCGGCATTATCGTGCATTTTTTTTTTTTTTTTTGTTTTTTTTTTTTAGGTTTTGATGCTAACGAGCTTATGAATAAAAAAAAAAATTCCCCACTACTATTTTAAAAATGAAAACGTTCCCCAATAGATAACAGATTCAAGAATATTCTGAATCTAACAAAGTAGAAGAAGAAACAAATACAATTTTTTACTATATTGCTTTTTTATATTTTTGATTCTTTTTCTTTGGCAATTATGGGTGATAACTGACGCTACTTTTCTTAGTCTTCTCGACTTTCTGGAGCAGTTTTTTTTTAACATATTACTAAAATTACAACAGCTCTATCCATACTCGTTAGCATAGCTTCAGACAGACATATAAAGCCGATCTACTGAATATATATAACTTCTGTATTTGTATTGCTCTATACTGATTAGCGTAGTTTCAGACGTACATCTATAACGAGTCCACTGAATATAAAATTGCTATATTTGTATTGCTCTATACAGTGGTACCTCGACTTACGAACCGCTCTACATACGAACTTCTCCATAACTCATTTTGGTCTCTAGATACGAACTTATTCTCAAGATACGAACCGTGTTGCTTTTTAATATTATATTTGTAAAATATTTTCTTTAAGTTTTGTATAAAAACAGTTAAATACAGCTTATTCTTGATGATGTTAAAGAGCTAGTTATATCGAATTCTTTGTTAACTAATTTTGAATTCTCGTTAAAGATCTAACAAGTAAGAGAGAAAAAGAAGCAAGTAACGACAACAAATCAAAAACAGAACTACAAACCAGTCACAAGAAAATTGATTTTTTTTTTTTTTTTAATTTAATGGAGGATGATTTTTATATAAAGCGTGTAAAAACTAAAGATTTCAAAAATAAAAATAATAATTATACACAAATTCATATATATATTTTTTATTGTTTTCAACATTTCTAAATTTAGGAACGGATTAATTGATTTCGCATAAGATAAAATGGAAACTTGAGTTTCAATGTACGAACTTTTCGAGTTACGAACACGGCCAGGGACGAATTAAGTTCGTAAGTGGAGGTACCACTGTACTAGAGATTACAAACAGCGTCCTTCCGTTGATTTTTTGGTGGTCCTCCTCACCACGTGTTATTTTAACCTTTAAACGGGCCCACATTGAAAAAACGGAGAAAACTAAAAAATGTAATTGTACTATGTAGATAATGAATGTTATAATGTTATTTGTTCTAAAAAATTTTATTTCTATTGTATAAAGTGTTACATGGGTGGTACCTATGTGTATCACTGCCTGGTTAGTGATATCAATACTTTAAAAAAATCATATATTTTTAAAGATATTTTAATTACAGTTAAACTGTTCAAAACGTGATGTGATGCACAAAGGAACACATGCTTTGTAACCAATTACAGAGCTTTTTTGTTGAACAGCACCTTTTTCTGCTACCTAATTCAACTGGTAAATGTTTTCCAACATCTTTGTACCTAACTGAATTTGGAACACCCAATTGAGCATTGGTTTTATGAAAATTTTTTTATTTTTTTGCTCTGAGCACAAGTGTAATAGAAAGTCCAACAGCTAGTACTAAGACCAGTATGGTAGAAAAATTCCAGGAGTTCTCCCTAAACAATACACTAGATTGGAGTTAGCGACTA
>WUQG02002614.1:0-12270 GCA_011317285.2 Androctonus mauritanicus | reverse complement strand
CAATTATATGTTGCCTTCTCTAAGGTGAAAAGTTTTAATTATGTCAAAGTTTTTGGAAAAACTCAAACACGAAATCCTGTATACAAAGAGATTTAACTGTAACAAATTTTTATTAAAATAGCTAAAATATTAAACCCGCAAAAATTTGCGGGCTTCAGCTTGTAAGTATAAAAAAATCTTTACTGTTTTAATTATATATTGTTTTACAAAAATCTTAAAAATGGTTTAGCCAGTTTTTTTCAAAAGTCACTTTTTGACCAAAAATAATGTATAATTAAATAACAGCACTATTCAACAGTTAATAACTCATTAGAATTTTTTATTTTGAATCAAACGTTTTTGATGCTTTCTGCATCATTATTAGGCTATATTCTTAATACACAAAACAATTTTTTAAAAAATAGTACAATTTACATAATAGTTCTAAACATTAAGTTACTATAATTACACAAAAAAATTAACAAATGTAAACAACAGACTTAAATTAAGAATAAATTAATTAAAACCTTATGGGCATTAAGGTGCTCATTATAAATTAAGTTAGGCATGCTGATCTTTGGTATAATAGTTTTAATTAATTAAAACTGTTATACCAAAGGTTTTAATTAATTAATTATTTATTTAAGTCTGTTGTTTACATTTGTTTATTTTTTTTGTGTAACTATAGTAACTTAATGTTTAGAAGAACTATTATGTAAACTGTTCTATTTTTTAAAAAACTGTTTGGTGTATTAAGAATATAGCCTAATGATGATGCAGAAAGCATTGAAAACATTTGCTTCAAAATAAAAAATTCTATCGAGTTATTAATTGCTGAGTAGTGCTGTTATTTAATTATATGTTATTTTTGGTTAAATTGACATAAAGCAGTAATTTGGAAATTAAATAAGTTTTTGTATATATATCCTAATCAGGAAGCTTCTATGTTTCATTTTTCTATATTAAAGATAATTTAAATTTAATTTTAAATAAATAGATATTTAATGTCAACTAAATAATAAGAAATAAATAATATAGAATCCATTATTATTAAAAGAATCTAGTACAAAATAATAGGATAAAAATTAATCAGAATGCTTGATTAACTGATAATTAGCAGCTCAACTAACTGACAGAATTAGGAGTATATATATAAATTGGACAAGAAAAATTAAATATTATGAATAAAACTTCTTTTCAAAGTTAATAAGTTAAACTTAATTTTTTGATTATAAACTAATTATTTACATAATCAAAACCAAAATATTTTTTAAAGTCTTTTCTTTCAAATATTGTAAAACAATAAAAATAAAACACCAATTTATGAGATTACAATGACAGACTCTATCATCAGATGGCTATGAATTCTTGTTTAGAAATAGTAATATAGTATTTTAAATAAACACTAGTTAGCCCCTGGTCTTTACATGCCCAAATACACCAAAACCTAAACATTTTTTTTTTATTTGTCAAATTTGAGATTTTTCATTCATTTAGTACTATCATACATCCTTGTATACAAATGCTTTTCCTTGTTTTCTTTTTCTAACCAAACTTTGAAATTTTCTTTACATGAAACTGGCAACTAACAAACTGTCGATTTACTGATTCAGTTATGCAGATAATAATTATAATTATTATCTTAAAATAAAAATAATTATAGTTTCTGAAATGAATAAAATATTTGCTTCTTCAGCACTTCAAACAGGAACAATTTAATTCACTTTTTTATATTATAAAATACTTTATTAACTAAAGCACTATTTTTTTAAAAAGAAAAGTGCTTTTGGCTTAATCAAGCCTAATTCAGTAGTTACAGATCGCTAATTCATTGTACAATGCATTTTATTTTTTAACAATTCTAGAATATCTTTATAATTTTAAATTTTGTATTTTATGTTAAGTCTATATTACATTTTAATTTCTAGGATTCATCCTATCATTAATTATAATTATACTATTACCCATTAATTTTTTATTTATAATTATTATTAAGGTTATTAACTATTATTAACTGCAATAGTGCTGTTAATGGATGATTGATTTTAGTATAGGATTGCAGTTTGTAAGGATTTATGTCATATTATTAAAGTCCCTTTATCGTATTTTTTATACTAATGCCACCTACAGATTTTTTATTTCTCTTTGTTGTAATCTTTTCTATACTTGTATTGCCACGCTAAACTTATTTTTTGTGGTTCATTATAATTTATCACATTTATGCCCGATGCCCTTTTATCATATATTTCCATCGCTTCATCTACTTTTAATTTTTCTGGGTCTGTTATATTATTTATGGCTTCTGTTTTGTTCCATTTTGGTGTCACATTAAACGACATTAGTCTCTGTGCTAATGCTGTCGTTGTTTTCTTACTTTGCCTGTCTGCTTTATGTTCTTGTATTCTTTTATTTATGGATCTCATAGTTGAACCAATATAAATTTAATTGTTCCAAAATAAAAGATAAATGCAGAAAGAAAAAAATTTTAAAGAAGAAATTTGGAAAGAAAAAATTTCTTTTTTACTTTTGAAGTTTTGCATTGTTCTTGGTTGTAATATGTAATTTGTCAATTTTACATGTACACCAGCAAATTATTGAATTTATATACAATCCCAAATTGAGACCATGCATTGAATCATTGTAATAAAGTCTATAAGAAGCAAGCGTGAAATTTTTAATTATGTTAAAACAAATTAATGTTATAGAAGGATAAGTGTATTAATTTCATAAAGAAGAAAGCTTTTACAATAAATAATTTTTCTTTAATAAAATTTTGCAAAGTAGTTATTTTCAATTAAATTTGTTTCAGTATATGTATTGGACAATGAAGCAACAGTTAGCTCATCATACAATAACAGGATGTAATCTTAACACTGGAGATTTAATGGCATCTGGTACAATTAGTGGTCCAGTAAGCATTTCTTAAATAAATATTAATTATTAAATAAATTTTTTAATAACAAAGATTTTAACATTTAGACTTCAGATTCCTATGGCTCACTATTAGAATTGAGTTGGCGTGGTGCAAATCCCATTTCTCTGAAAGATGGACAAACTAGGACTTTTCTTAAAGATGGAGATGAAGTTATCATTACAGGTAATACTTTTAATAATAGATTTTTCTTAAATTTTTAAATAAATTTAATTATAAAATATTTGTTTACTCATATAATTTTTTCATTTAAAAATAAAAATTATTATTCAAATTGTTCTGAATATTGTGGAGTTCTTTTTTGTTTTTTATTTGGCTCTTAAAGCTCAAAGTTTAATTTTCCTTCTTTTTATTCTATGGTACAAAGTAAATGGCATATAATTTTTTATGGATTTTTCACATGCTAATTTCAAAGATATATTTTGAATAAATGCTGTAACCATAGAAAGTTATAGGATTAAAATTTTACTAAAAACTTGTTGAAAGCTATTATGTAACTATTAATATTTTACATATTAAAACAACTATTTCAATAAAGATTTACCCTGGTTTATGAAGCTCCAATATATGAAGAAGTGCATGTATGAGCAAATGTAGTTTTTACTGAAATTTCAATTTACAAATCTTTATCCTGTATTTATAAGAAACTTCTATAGAGTAAAAATAAAAAGTTTATTTGCCTTGCTTATGTAAAGGAATACATTAAATGCTTATGGCAACAGAAATATTACTCAACTGTATTTCACATTCTACTTCCAAACTTTAAAATATTTAATAAGTTTATAATTAGAAATAATTTAAATTATAATTTTTTCTTTTAAATATTGAATCATGTCTGTTCCATCAAATATGAATATAAAATATAATTTTGTGTAAAAAATTTAAATCTAAATACCCCCACATGTCAGTCCAAACCATCTCTTAAATTCCCGAAGATTATTTTTAATAAGTTTTATAAATTTATATATTTTATTGAACTTATATGCCTTCTATATTTTATGCATAATAAACTCATATATATTATCGTATTAGCATTTAAATTTTCTTGGTGAATTATGAAATAATTCACCAAAAAAATCTTTTGTATACAAAACTGCTGAACAATGACAAAGATTATTATTAGAACATTTTCTCTTTTTTTTTTCTAGGATTAATGCCATTTTCAATAAATGATTAAAAAGTGATAGGCTCTGGAATAATCCCTATCACATGTTGGCCACTCACATCAAGTGATGAGAATGGCTAGCAGTGAAAATTAGAAATCAAACAGTCAGACCTAGACTTGTATCTCCTTGAAAAATCTGGAGAGGTGGATCTGGATTCAATTCCAGAGCTCCCAATGGAAAATATCTAATATACACAAATATGATCAGTCCTTTGAGCTTGTTAGGAACCTTCATTAAAGAAAATTGGCTTTTTTTAGATTGTTATGTTAAAATTATTTCAATAATTAACATTGATTAATATACTTTATATAATAGATATTGTATTTTTCACTGAAATATACTAAAATATTATTATTTGAGTCAGAAATCCATTATAATTATGTCTATGTAAATTAATAGTAACTTTATCAGATTTACGAGCATTTTTTTAGAAATGCTCCATTCATAAATTAGGTTAACAATATATTTTGAAATCTCTTATATTTGTAAACATATATAAAAAGGTTTGGCATTAATTTCAAAATTACTTCATAAGCATTTATATACTATAATTCCCATATGAAGCATACAGGGCATCATTAAAGTTGTTAAAATGGTTTATATATATTTTGTTCGTTTAATTAAAATCATATAATTATTTAGAAAAATATCACTTAAAAATTACTATCATGGTGATTAGTTTAATAATTTTTATCGGAGAATTCAGCCACCAATGACATCAGTAATAGCTAAAGCGGGTCTGAACTATACCCTAGCCTTGGTACAGTATCTATCGTGCCTACACTCCTGGTAGAATCAGTCATCAGATGGAGGATAGAGTTCAATGAGTCAGGCCTGGAGCCTTCTTAAAAAAACTGGAGATTGAACCCAGATCCTTCAGAATAGAAGTACAGCAAGCTTCCACCACAATCATTTGGCCAATAATATGGTTACATTGTTTTCTGTAGCTACTTTAGCTTTCCTCATTTTCTCTTTATTATGAAAGTGAAATGAAATAGGAAATATAAGAAAATAGAGCTTTATCTTAAAAAATTAAAGATTTTAAATTAAATTTTTATTGGAAACATAATAGCACAATGATATTAATTGAAATCCTACTGCATTTTATTTGCTCATTATTTTTAATCACACTCCAAAATAGCAAGCAAATTCAAAAAGTATACAATTAGTTTTTTTATAATCGGATTCTAAAATTATCAGTATAGATCTCAAATACAATTTTCAGAACTGATTAATGATCGACACTAAATATTTTTATTGAAATTTTATTCTATATTGTATTTTTTGATATTATTATTTCCAAATTTTTATTAATGATGACTTTGTTATACAGGATATTGTCAGGCTGATAATTATAGAGTTGGATTTGGTACCTGTATTGGAAAACTTCTTCCTGCTATACATTTGTAAATTACAAAACTATCAAAAATGATATATCAAATGTTAATCAAGTAACTTGTGCAATATAATTTACTGAAAGAATATTTTTCTAGGAAAAAATTTTTATTTTTTTAAGAAATAAATATTTTTTTATATACTTAAAGTATTTTAATTTATTAACATAAAATTCATTAAAAAAATAAAACAAAAATCTGAACTAGCTTGTAGGACCTTAGAATAAATTATATCCTAAGGTCCTATAAGCTAGTTCAGATTTTTGTTTTATTCTAATTTATGATCTAGTTGTCAATTTGGTGTATAAAATTCATTTATCAAAACAGTTTTTTTAACATTAGGATAAAATAAATTTTTAGCAAAATTACAGTCTTGATTAAAAAAGATTTATCAACAAATAGTTAGCAGAAATTTGATTAAATTTTTTGAAAAGATTGTATAAAATAACTAATTTTTATTTTTTTGAAATGATAAGCATGATAAAGCAATCCATCAGAATAAATTTCTCTCTGTATGTTCTGTCCTACTGATTATTATTCTCAAAATGAAAAACTTGAAAATAGCAGAAGAAAATATTTACAATGAAGTGATCATTTTAAATTCATATTTAATGATTTTATTGGATGTCGATTTAAATTTTCCCAACTAAATTTATTTTTAATTATTCTGAATTTTTTCTTAAATTTGGCTGAAATTATACAATCATTTCCTCTTCAAATATTAATAAACATCAACAACAAAGACCTAATTAGAAGTTTGAATTACTTATGGTTAAAATTTTTTAGCAATTTTAGTTATTCTGAAAAACATATTTTAAAATTTTCAAATAATTGCAATTTTGTTATCATTTTCGAGTACAAATGCTTCCTGATTTTCATTCATCATGTTACATATAACAGATTTTTACCTATGTAAATTATTATGATAAAATATCATGCAATATTATGTATAGTTTGTTCATATGATAGGAAATACAATATAATTGTCTTAATAGGATATGCATGCATACATATTTCAATAATTTTTATAACAACTTTCATATCAATAGCAAAGTTATATATAGTAACATTAATTATCCTTATGGTATGATCATAACTGCTGTGTAATACTGTAGTACAGTTGTTGAATTACAAAGCTGTATATTAAATTATAGAGATGATTTTTAAAATATTTTTGCAAACATTTTTTTTATATAAAATTAGATTTATATAAATCAGAGCTGTTCTACAGTAATATCCTAATTTATATTGATTTGTCACTGTATATGTATGAAGTTCTAGTTTAAATTTATTTCCACAAGTACATTGTTTTCAACATGTAATCATCAATCAATATTCAGTAACTATGAAATAAATGATGAAATTAATTTTGCAGATATAGCAAAACATTTTACATAAATTTTAACAGAATATTTGATTTTGTTAGATAAGAGTCAGGTGCACTATCTGTAGTATAAAAACTAATTCATATAAACTATGATAATAAGTTTGATAGAAATATTATTCTTCTCAAAAGTGACAACATTGTAAACAATTACATCCCCCTACTGTGTGGTATGAACTTCCTTATACCTCATTGAAAGGTAAACATTATCAGTTGGGAAGAAGTCTAGATTACCTGTCCTCATAGTGCGACGCGACGCCAATGGATGTTATGGCGTCGCATCGGATGTTATGTTATATTTGGCTGTTTTTGTTTGGAACGTGGAAAAAAGTTAGTGACCATTGGCCCAGTGGCAGTTCATGATCGGTATTCCGGCCCTGTCTGTATACCACGGGGTGAACCCATATATTCCTCGCCTCGTAAGAGGCATGCGCCGTCGCGCGACAAGCAACAGTAGCCGTACTGGTGTGTATGTTTACTGTTCGTGGAAAAAAAAAAGTGATTGGTTATCATCACGTCCACTGGTTGCCAGTAGGAGGACAGGTAATCTAGATTTTTGCCATCAATTGTTTCAATCATTATACAAGTTGATTCATGTAAAGGCATGTTTGAGTTCCATGTTATGAGAAAAATGGAATGCAATTTACAGAAAGAGTTGGCACTTTTTACCGAAAACTTTATCACAGACTTTTCATAAATATACAGATACTTATGAAAAGTTGACTAGAGTTTATGGGAATGATATGTTGAAACTATGCATTTTTGATTGAGCAGTTTCAGAGGGATGTAAATCCATTGACGATGCTGACTATTCAGGATATACTTCTACAACTTGACAGGACAAAAACATTGCTTGTGAATGTGATCTTGTTTGAAGAAATAAGTAATCAACCCACAACAATGATTGCCATAAAACTAAGCATTAATCAGGAAAGTGTTAGATTCATTTTGACTGAAAATTTATTGATAAGGAAAGTATGTATAAAAATGGCACAAAGAAATCTCTTTTGTAAGCAAAATGAAATTTGATGGAGTCTTTTTCAGATATTAGAAAGCATTGAAGATATTTCAGATTTGTTTTCTTGTATGAAGAGATGACAGCTGGGTATTTGTTTATGACTCTGAAACTAATAAGGCAAAGTCAACAATGGAAGGGATTTCTTTGCCAAGGCTAAAAAAACAAGAATATCAATGTCAAAAGTGAAAATCATGTTAATTTGTCTTTTTAATAAAAAAAAGACCACAAAGAGTTTGTTCCACCTAATGAAACTGTCAATCTAGAATTTTACTTCAAGTTTTGGAAAGGCTTTGCAAAGAATCAACTATATTTGATCTAAAATTTGCTTCATCATGGATTTTTGCATCATGACAATGCTCCTGTATATTATTTCCTCAGAATGGGTGATATCACCATGACATTATTGCAACAATATGATGTAATTGTGATTAATCACTTGATTTCAAATATTATAATAAATGATATATATGAGTATTGTTCAGCTTGTATTACGCTCTAAAAGTGGCTGCTATCAAAAGTATTCCTGTGTGTGATTTGACATCTTAATTCACACTAATATAAAATAATTAAAATTTTTATTACTAGCAAAGGTGCTAACATTTTGATAATGTAAGATTTGTCACAAACTGTATTATATACCTGAAATTTCCAAACAATGCCAAGCACTCTTGCTAGTACTATATACATCATGAATATATAATATGACTTTGAAGTTAATAAAATTTTTTTAAAATCTATGATTAGGAGAAAATGAAAAAGTTCAGTTAGGAATGAAATCAATTACAGAGAACTGATTTTTATTCTAATAGATTATTTCGAATCCAGAATGTAATCTTTCAGTATTACATAAATCAATTTTTTTCCTAAGTAATGTTGTTCTAATATAGGCTATACTTTAAGAATATAATCCCAATGATACTGGACTGTAAATTTATATTGAATTTAAATTGCAAAAATGTTTACAAAAATAAATACTATACAGCAGTCTCCCATTTCTAACAGATATGCTTTTAGAAACAAGATATATTAAAAAAGAAGACAGTTGTTCTCTTTTCTCTTCATAATATATGTGAAAAACATCAAGCTTTTGGACCAGTAGTTCTCAAGAAAACTTCAGTGAGGCTATAAATGTGTCTATGAGAAATTGCTGGTGACCACACTGATCTGTAACTTTATCATAAAGTTACAGAATGGCAACATAGTAAAGCATTTGCTGGCCATCTAAAGAATTATGTTCAATTACTGATTGCACACCATTAGATTTTCTAGAAGAGATGAAGATCAGCCTATTAAATCCCATTTTTCAACATATTAGGTGACCAAAGAGTCCTGAGTGAACTTTGCAATACATCCCTCTGTGAGACTCAATAACATGATTAAAGTTGAATTAAGTTAGTTCAAAGTGATCAAAAATGATAATTTTTATAGGAACTGAAAATAAGAAATTTTTTATCCATTCATTCAATTGTTATTCAAAAAAATATTTTTTTTTTTTAAATCAGCTAAGAATGATAGTTTTACTATTCCAAATCACTCTATGATCACTTTATTATAATCATACTTTATAAATGATTTCTGTTCTTTATTCTAAATAGTTTGTTGGGATAGAGTGGTCAACAAGATATCTTTGAATAAAAGTATGGTAAAGTGCAAAAATACCACAAAAGAAATATATATTTGCACATTTTTTCTCTTCAACTGCCAAAATCCTGTATCTATTATATGGGATAGTGTAATATCAACACAATAAATAGGAACAATTCATAATGTAAAACTTATTATTGTAAATATTAAATAAAAGTAAACTATAAAGCCAAATAAATAAGATAAATTGTTTATTCAAAAACGTTTTTGGTTATCCATGTAGCCTATTTCAGTTGAAACATAGATGAATGACTAGCTGCTTAGAATAATAAAACTGCAGGTGGGAGACTCCTTCCACACACATTTTTGAGACAATCTGACAAACAATTCTTACAAAATACAGCACTATTAATACAAAACTGCAGTATTTTAGGCACAATTAATAATATAAAATGTAGCTACAACCCTAAAGAATTTAAATTGAATAAAACATTGAACTATGCAAAAAATATCAATAGTAAAGAAAGCATATGGTTTTTACCTGCTCTTCCTTTAACAAAAACAAACAGCCAAAAGCTGTGCAGTTATGAATCTACCCATATAGAATAACTTTCCCAACTAAATATTGCAATACTCAAAACAATAAACCAAATTCTTTCAAAATATTAAAAAAAATAGTATTATTATTATTAATTATTAACTAAAAGACATAATTAACATATATTATGAAATACTAAAATCTAAGTAATTATATATACATCCTTTATATATTGTATATGTATAAAAAATAATAAAAATACCAAAATCTAACAATAATAATAATAATCTAAAAATCACAATAAAAATAATTTTTTAAAGGACTAAACACCATTTACATGAATCTAATATAGTGTTGCCAGATGAGGATTTTCAACGACAGAAAATTGAAAACAATACAGTTTGACATTATTAAAAGAGAAATTTCTATCTTGCCATGGTATCTCACTGATTTTAAACATTCAGCCAGCCAGGCCCAAGTGGGAGATAACATCAGGGATTTGCTGTAATTAATTATGTGATTGGTCTTTTCAACTGAACGAATATGGAGTGTCTAATATTTTGCCACCTTTAATACTGCTAGCTGTCTTTAATACCTGAATTTTGTCTCACAATGTCATACTCTTTAGCCCTCTGCATTAATGCTGTGCCCAGTTCTTCTTTACATACTGCATTTATATGCATAACCAGGAGACTTCACTTACTGCCTTAAACTCAGCAAACGATGTAAAAACAACAAGCACTAAATGGCAGTTGAGTAAATCAAAAAACAATTTTATTCATCACTAAATTGCTAACGTTTTCAACGTACAATTGTACGTTTAGTGCTTGTTGTTTTTACGTCGCATTTATATGCTTTAACCCTTTTCTTTGTAGGCTACAAATAAAGCCAACATACAGTTTATCTTACTTATTTGGCTTATAGTTCACTTTTATTTAATAAATAAGAATTTTAATACAATTATATTTAGCATTTTCTTAAACTCTGTTGTCCACTTAAGCCAAAATAGTTTGTTGTGGCTGGAAAATCATTTGGTGTGAACAGGGTGATCACATACCATCCTGTCCACATTTGAAAATCATTGTTTTAGATTGAACAAACTGAATTAATCATTTAATAGAAATAAAAATTAGCACAAAAGCTTAAGGGATAAGAGGTTAATGCGAGAGAAATAACACACGTTATTCCTTTCAATATATAATTTGCTATTAGTATTTGTTCAAAAGAATGTGAAACCCATTTGTTATGTAGTTTGCTTTTGCTATGTTTTATATTATTACAGAAGTTCTCAACTTTCGAGTTAATTCATTCCTGGAATATGTTCGTCCTCATAAAGTAAGAACTCTTAAAGACTCAATTTCCCGTAGATATAATGTTAAACTCTGAGGTTCCATTCTCAACAATGCAATCTGATTACAATAAAATTAAGTAAAGACCAACAAAAGCGATAGTTTATGATTATAAATTGATTTGTTTAAAGAAATGAAAACATAGCCTTTAAAATCAAATAATTTTATTATTATTATAATTTATGTTATATAATGTTAAATAATTTTTTTTCATCATTATTGACAGATACATAATGGTTCATCTGGATTAAAGCTCGTCTATCTTAGGCACAATTTGAAGTTCTTTACATAATATGCTAGTAAAGCCAGAAGGCATACTTCCACTTCTTAGCTGCCATTTTGATTTTTTTGATTTTGTAGCAGATGGAGTTTTTGTTACAAAGTCAATCATAGTGTATTGTATAGCTATATGCTCTGTTTGAAATGCTTTTTTACAAATACTTAGCATTTATTTTTTGCAATTAATATTCATATTTTTGATTTTTTTAGTATTTCATAATTGAAAAAATTCACAAACCCAGATATTTATTATAATTTTGATGATTATAGAAAGGAGGCTTTAAATAGCCCTAGCACTGCAAGCAACTAGCGACCTATTGGGCATCCCTAACAGTATCATCCCATAAGAAGTCCCCCATCTTACACACAAAAGGGCAGTATTTTTCTTCACTGGAACTGTAAAAAGATCTTCCAGTGCAGGAAAATGCAATCCTAGATCACAAACTTGTTATATAGGGAATCATAAACTGAGAACTTTATTTCAAGTAAAAAAATATATATATATAAATTTCAAGTAAAAAAATATAAATATATAAATATGAATATTTACATAAAGAAAGAGAAGACATAAAAGAAAGGAAAATTTCAAAAAAACATAACCAGGAGACTTCACTTACTGCCTTAAACTCAGCAAACGACGTAAAAAC
>WUQG02002603.1:0-12270 GCA_011317285.2 Androctonus mauritanicus | reverse complement strand
AATGCAGGGATAGGCAACTTTTTTTATGTAAGGGCCACATTTAAAACTTTCGAACTGACGCGGGCCGCATACAAGAGAAAAAAAATGCTAGTAAATCACAATTATTTATTCATATATAATTATAAATTAACATAGATATACTTAATTAATGTGCCTTCTAAAACTGATGTGAACGTGATATATACGAAATATTTGATTGAATTAGCCGATTTCTTGTTTTACTTTTTACTAAACTCATTATGGAAAAAAAGCCAAATACATAAGTTGTAGAAAATAACGATAAAATTTTTGCTACGCACTTCTTTAAGATAGGAAATTGATTTTCTTTGATAAAAGTTTTAGAAAAATTTATCAGTTTTTCTTTAAAAGTATCTTTCGAATTAAATTATTTTACAAGTCTATTATCTCCAATTGAAGTTCATTTGATGCATTTTCTGTATTTACTGAAAAAACTATTGTAAAAATATATGTTTCGTTTTCTCGGTTAAGGAATTTTTTGGTTTATTTATTTTGTACATTAATGTTTTGTGTTCAACGCGGGTCATACAAAATATTAATGCAGTCCGTGGGCCGCGTGTTGCCCATCACTGGATTAATGTATTATATTTCCATGTTTAAGTTTCAATCAGTTTAAAATCTTTCGTTTTTTGATATCAATAAAAATGTTTTGAATGATACGTTAATAGTACGAGTTATAATATCCCTTTAGCAATAAAAATGCAACAATTTTTCAAGCAAAAACTGTGAAAAATAAAAAGTATAGAAGATAACCCGAAGAGAAAAAAAAACTTAATTATCGGAAAATAATTATTGATTAGATTGTTTTTACTAAAGATAGATTTACATTAGGATTATTAAATTTAATTTTATTGGTCCTATCTATTTATCATGATAAGTTCAACCATGACATAATTTTAGTTAGACGAATAATTTTAATCCTTTTATAGGTGATATGATATAAATGATATTTAATGATTGTACTATAGATGAAACTTTAACAATATAGTAAAATTGTACCTTTACTAAACTGTGGTGTCTAACAACAATGGATATTAAAATTTATTATTAAATTTTGTTTATTTTAATTAATTTAAGTCAAATTTAGTTAACATTACAGTACTTCTATCAAGAAGATCTTAAGCATAGTTTCTATTAATTATATGGAACACCAATTTTGACGATCGGAAATCAAGTGCAAATTCCTCTTCCTTTTTACTATATCATCTTTCTTTTGACTATATTATAAAGTATAGCATTGCAATTCAACCAACAGAATTGATTACAGCTTTATGACAAATGCAAATCTTTTTTTTATCATAACCATGATATATTGCGAAGGAAATGCAGCAAAAGGGCTTTTAACTTTTACAATATAAAAATAATTATTTTAATATAGCGTAAAAGACTGTTTATCATATTTGACAGCATATAAAATTTAAATTCTATTAATTATAAAGTTATTTTGATTCACAATGATGACGCAATATTAAATATTTTTTTATTTTTTAATATTTTTTTAATCGAGATCATTATTGAAGTGTATCAGCTGAATTACTGGGCTCATGACGACAAGCGACTTAAGCGAATCGTGTGCTAAAGTTATTTAGAAGTTCAATGACTTTACTTGGTCAATATATACAATCATATATATATATATAGTAGATTGTTCCACTTTATTATAATTTAATCACAGTTCTCAAATTAATATTAAATACTATATTAAAAAATAGTTCTCATCTATTTCACAGCAATTTTTTTTCACATTTAGCCTTATCTGATTTTATCATCCAGACTGATTACAAAATATTTAAACTTATAATGTTAGCTTTCATCTGCATTGGTCAAACATTTTATAAGGGATAAGACCTCTTCACCTTTTATATTGAAAAACCATATAACAGACCTTTGAAACATGTCTGATTATGTGATACGTCCATGAACTCTGAACTTTTGTCTGTTCATCTTTGATTGAATATTTTAAAGTTAGCAATTTAAATTCATAGAATAAATTAATTTTCCACATTCAATATTTGGATAATATCTCAAAAGAAGATTGCCAAATAGTTAAGAATTTTCTGCTTGCAATCATTTTACATCACTATTTTCTACTTATATTGTTTTCTTTTTATATCAAATTTTCAAAATTGATCTTATTATAATGTAAATTTAAATATATTTTTATATGTGAATTAAATCTTAATTAAATGCTTTTAATGTAAATTGAAAATTTTAAATTTATTTATTTATTTTATATCCATTATAAAAAAAAATAATAACAAGAAATTTCATAAAAGATATTATTTAAAATATAATATTACCTGAAAGTTTTTACATTTCAATTAAAAATACATAATATTTCTACTGTATATTATAATATAGTACATTCTAATTTAAATTATCTCATATTTTAAAGTTTGTTTATTTTACATGATAATGCTGAATTTTTTTTTCTGCTAGTAATTCTATAATTATTTTAATGAAGTTCAAATTATTATAATATTAATGATTACATATATAGCAATAAAACATCATTCTAGTTTTTAAAATAATAATAATAAATTTCTTTTTATTTCTCAGTTTTATTCATTCTGAATAATTTGACTGAATATATTTAAATTATATTGTATTGTAATCGTATTATAGCTTTTCTTTTCTTTGTATATTAAATTATTTAATTAAGAGTGAATGATTATTCAGCATAAAAATTATTTGTATATATTTAAATTTTTTAAATCTTTTATATATAATGTAATTAATTTTTTTATTGCAGAAATTATGCTCAAAAAATTCAATAAAGGAATAATCATCAAGTTTAAAGTCAAAAACAAAACATGAGAAAATATATTCAACTAATACTAGTCATCGCTGCAATAACATCTATTTTTTTAGTTATAATCTATGAAAGGAAATACTCTAAAATGAAAATGGTTCTAGAAGTTTTAAACTCTTTTGGAAATAAAGAAGAAATCACAAAATTAAAACATTACAAAACAACAACAAAACCATATATTAGACTTCAAGAAGAAAATTCTTGGATTCATGTTATTGATTCTTTATATTTAAATTCTGCTTTTTATGAATATGATAAAAATAAAAACTTTTCATCTGTAATAATCTTAGCAATAATACTAGACAAGTCTACTGAATTATCGGACATAAAATGTTATTTATGGTATGAGAATTATCCTACACCTTTTTTAGGTGTAGCAAAATTAGAAATGCAAACAAGTGATTATTTAGGATTTTTTATCAGGTGCTCGTCTTCCTC
Organism: Androctonus mauritanicus; assembly: GCA_011317285.2. Lineage (NCBI taxonomy): Eukaryota > Metazoa > Arthropoda > Arachnida > Scorpiones > Buthidae > Androctonus > Androctonus mauritanicus. The sequence goes on along the minus strand of WUQG02002603.1, from coordinate 9,002 downwards.
AGATATAACTAAAGTGCCTTACGGAGTGACAGTAGCATATAAATCAACAAATTCAAGTCTCATAACTATTTCCAAGTTTATGGAAAATACAAATCTTGTTTTTTGTGTAGAACCTCTTCCTAGTGGCTTCCAAGATTGTGTTTTGTTAGCCGAATATTTAACTTTTCATAATAATATAGGAACAAATCATTTTATTGTATATGATCAGGGAATGTCTCCTAAATGTAGAAAATTACTAGAATTTGCCAAAATTAATGAATATAGTATAGATATTCTAAAATGGAACTATCCTAGAACGATATTGGATAAAAATGTTTATCGAATGGATTGTTTTGCACGATCATTACTAGTATATAATGCCAATAATGTAGTAATTACAAAATTAAATGAATTTCTTGTGCCAAAATTAAATAATCTTACAAAAATCTTAGAAAATATAGATGACAAAGCTCAATATAAAATCAATGTCCATCAGTTTTGCACTGAATATCCGGATATAGTTGCCGAAACACTGAAATTTCCTTTTCTCACATTAAAATATAATAAAAGATTAGAGAAGGATATGTTCTCAGGAGTTTTATATAAAAAATCGGATCTTTCTCTTTGGACAAATATGAAAAATGAAAAGAAAGAAAATTTTTATGCTGATCAAATGACTTTACATCGTTATGAAAAATGCCACTTTAATTATGCCAATACTGCCCACAAATATATACAAGATATGTGCATGATGATGTATAAAGATTTATTCTTCATGTCACCACTTTTCAAATACATCGATGATAAAACTTCATAAAATTTTAATTAATTATATAATGTATTTCCAAGACTTTTTCTAATTCCTAAATTTGATCAGTTTTATAATTAATTAAATAAAATGATTTTTATATTTTAAAAATAGTCTCTCAGATATATATACATATATACATACTTATATTTAATTTAAAAGCATATTTACACTTTTTGGATAACTTCTATAATGTACATATTTGCATATAATTTTTCTAAATGTGTAAATTTTACTGCACACGAAAAATATTATTTAAAGTAAAAAGTTTAGATTTAGGATTAATTTATAATTCATTTCCTATTCAGATGGAATTTAAAGACGTATCAAAGTTTAAAATGTTATTTAATCGAACTTCATAATATATCTTTCGACATTATAAACTTAGATAGAGATCTGTTTATAAAAAGATTTCCTTATCATACCTTACAAGGAGTTATCATCAACAAATGTAATATTAATCCAGATAAAATTTTCAAGTGTTTGTCTTACAATAAATAGAAAAGAAATGACACTGCAAATAATTCAGATTTTTTAATTATTTAAATCATTTAATGGAGGATAAAAAGATATCTAGTTATTTAATATTCAAAAGATTACTGTATACCATGCAAAATACTTATTTTGTCATTCTGATAAATTTCAAACTACAGTAGTACAGTTCTCAATTATATCGAGCGATTTAATTTTCAAAAATCATATTTTAATATAAACTATCATTAAAATTCCTTGACAGTGTTGGGTCATTAAATTACTCATGTATTATTAAAATAGCTCAGAAAAATGATAAGGATTAAACAATTAGTTTAGCGATTGATGGTAAGATCGGAGGTTAAGTTTATAAATTCCCATTGGCTATCAAATGTTAACAAGCTGTTAAGTTAGGTCTAGTCTGGGAGCTAAAACGTTGTCAGTCTGATGTGACATAGTGTCTTGTGCATGTTAAAGAGAACTTATTGCATGTTAATATCTCTTCAATCTTACTGAATAAAGATGTGGAAGTGGCAGGCTGTCTACCTGCTTTTCATCCTTCCATTCATATGTAAGTTATTTTTCTAATCATAATTTTTAATTACTTTTTTTATTTTTATTTTTCTGATAAGTTTACATTTTAATACACATTAGGAAAACACTTCTTATCGGAATTATCTCGCGAACGAGTGCAAATTCGGACATACGAAAATTAAAAACATTTTATAGTATGTTCTCAAGCGTAATAAATTGTGATTCGTTTTGTTTCTACCTTTAATTTCAAAGCATTTATAACAGACTGTTGAATAGTTTAAATGCATTGTTGCATTTGGCAAATATATTTACTGAAATATTTTTTAATCGAAATCCTGCAAATTCTTAATTAAAATGTTTCGTCGATGCTCACTTTGCTTTAAATAATAGAAACGATAAAGCTATTATTCTAAGAATTTTCTTTGAAAAATTTTTATTAAAAAATATTTATTTCTTAATTGTAATTGAAAATAGAACATAGAATATTCCCATTTTATTCCTATATAATTATTTTTACTAGCTCTAGTGAGATTATTGAATTAATAAATATTTAAATTAATCGGTCTCGAAAATTGAATATATGCATATATAAATTTCAGAAAAAATGACGACGAATGAAAGCAATTATTATATAATGCATTATTTAAAATAGAAAATTTAAATTGAAAATATATGAAAATTATTTGATAAATCTTGCAATTGTCATGACTGAAAATGTATACGGTATATTATTTTTCATTAGGGAATGTTAAATTTATGCTTAATTGTACCATAACAATTTGAAAAACCAACGAAATATATTTGATCATTTTTATTGCATAAATATTCATCGTAAATCATTTATTGATGAATCAAAATAATTTGCATAATAATTTGATTGACATTGACATTCGTTTCGGACTTAAAAAGAAAATTTCTTATTTTAAAATTATTTTTTATTTTTATTTAAATAATATAAGTTCTCTGAATTCTCAATTAACAATTCTGTATTTCGATTTTAATTCCCGTTACAAACCTATCTAGCAGTTGCTATGCCAATGCCTATGACCAGATATTTACAAAAAAATTTGATTGATTACAAATCAAATGATTTTTGATGTTTTATTACGAAAAATAATGAAACATTGATATTTTTTGATAAACCTTCAGCTATAGAGAATTAAAAATGTTTCGTTAGTTGTCAAAAGTAATAAAATACTAATTTATATAGTATTGTAAATTTTAATATTCTTACACGTATTTGAACGTTAAACTAGAAAGAGAATTGTCTCTTCCAGTACCTAATCAGAAAAAATTCTTCAAAAAAATATTCGTGCAACAAATATCGTATTAAACTGAACGTAAAATGAAATTTTTTCAAGAAAAATCAACACTAAATATTAGAGATTACCTTGTAAATAATCTTGCATAAATCAAGATTTTTTGGAAGTAGTTCTGTCATTTTGTAATACAGGTATTCCATAACACGGTTTCGCTCTAACACGATTTGAAAATTGCGGAAACCTTCATATAATACGGTACTTCAACACGGTTTTTCTTAACACCAATGGTGCTCCTGACTTGAAATCGTGGGGTACTGTAACTTTCAAAATATGCATATACACTTTGTAAATACAATGTATATTGTATTTGAATAAAATAGCAAAATTATGGTAAAAAAATGAAGAAATAATTTTTGTTGTCAATAAAATTATGCAGTTTAGTATAATTCAAAATGTTACGTCTTTAATTGTAATGTCTAAATATTTAAAGTGACGGAGTAAACACGATAAGCACTAAAAACATAACACGTTGCTACTAGTATAACCTGCATGTTAACAATGAAACTGCGAGACGGACAGTGTCGCATTATGTTAATAACTCGCATCTATGCATTTCACTATGACGTGCATATGCTTGTGTGAGCATGCGCGGGTAGCAATATGGCACTATGGTAAACAGTGTAGTCCTTAGCTCTCCAAAAATGTACAAGATAGATTTTTATTATTTTTTATACAAAATAAGAGAACTGTGTAGGATTGTTGATGATAAAATTAAATATCAGCAAATTATTAATTTATTTATAATATATATATATATAAATTGGGTGTGCTGCAGTTCCGCAGTGCTTATGCACCAACTGCCCCTGCTTACAATTAAAAAATTATATTTACTCTCCTACAACACAAAACATTTTCATTACTTCCTGCAAATCCACACTGGATACATAATATACACATAAAATGCAATCATTGGGAAATGCTTTGCTAAAATTAGTCATAAATGCAATTTCGCTAGTTTGCCGTGAGAGAACGATGTACAGTCTATTTTCGATTTCGATTTGAAATTGAATTAATTTTGTAATTGAATTAATTAGCTACCATTGAGTATTTTGTGCTCCAAACGTTCAGTTCTTGGATAAAAAGTTAAGTTTTTATTCTTCAATAGAGAAATGTGAAATAGAAAAAACTTTTATTCATAAATTTTTTTTAGGTATGTGTTTAGGTATGTGTAGCGGGTTAGATTACAGATTTTGTAAAGAGAGCAGCAGATATGCACAAACTTTAAATGCAGAAAAAAATTCAGAAAGTGAAGTTGACATTGTTAAAAAGAAAAGAACGTTCTCCTTTGTAATGAATAGATATAAGGAAGATATAATTATTAAATGAATATTATATAGGCTGTATACTTTTTCCTTTCCTTTTGTTTTACGTACAGTATATTGTTTTCTTAAGGTCTTACGTATATATTTTTCCTTTTTTATGTTTCTTATTATTAATATTCTTAATAAAAATAAGTTTATTATGCGGAATTAAAGAAAGTTATTTATTTTTAATTGGTTTTGGAACACAACTCTCCTTTTTGTATTGGCTCCACGTCTTATTTAACGCGGTGTTTTTTAGGAACCTATCTATCCTGTTATACGAGGGATACTTGTACAATGCTAGAGCTTGTTATCTATATAGTATGATAGTTTATATCGATTTATAAAACATTTTCTGTCAGGTCGTTTCAAATTTTTCACATAATAATTGAAAGTGTGACTGGTGTTATTTAATAATAATAACAACAGTTTTATTGCTGTTTTAAATAAAGTGCGAAAATACCATTTCCTGATGATGATGCGCATCCTATAGATAATGTTTAACTGTGTTTTCTGTTAGATAATGTAGATTCAGAAAACTCATTATATCTATCAGATATATCTAATCTATCAGAAAACTCGTTATATTAAAGTTATTCTTATAGAATGCATGATAAAAATGTCAATATATGACATTTGCCCTATATAAAGTTTTCTTAATAAGAAAATGAGAGGCAAATATTTATAAAGTTTTTACTATTCGTATTAATTATAAATATGAGATAATATTTTGTTGACTCATTTAGGATATCAGATTTACGTCTAATTATCAAACTAGTTATTTAATCTAAATAATACTTATATGAAGGCGAAACGGTAGATAATTTTATAATTTCTTCGATACTTCTAACGAATAATACTAATAATAATCGTATCTTTAAAATTTCCGTTAAAATATTATATAATTTATAATGTATAGCCATCCCTCGTATAATGCGGTTTCCTAAAAGTACCATGTTGTGTGAAACCGTATTATATGAGATCTGGAGCCAGAAGAGTTACGTTCCAAAACCAATTAAAAACAAATAACTTTCTTTAATTTCACATAAACTTAATTTTTATTAAGAATATTAATAACACGAAACATATAGAAAGAAAAAAATATGTACGTAAGACCAGCGGTGAGCTATGAAAATTTTAACAAAGGGGTCGCATTTTATCTTATTAAAACAAAATATCAAATTTTAATTAAATGTTTTACTTTTTACAAATACAGAAAATACAAATAATTCTGCATATATAAGAAAATATTTTAAAATAAAAAAAAAACATAAAATATCACAGAAATTACATAACGAGTAAATTTAATTATGCGGTACAGTTTATGCCAGAAGCTACCACACATTATTTTCTTCCTTCACGTCATATGTAAAAACTTTTTAGGAGGTTCTAAAGCCGAGCGATGATTTCTCATCGCTCGGCTTTAGAACCTCCTAAAAAGTTCAAAAAGTTTTTACATAAGACATAGGATTAAATTCTTTTAAAAGTCTCTTCTTTTTAAATTTTAGGTAATCTACAACGCATATGACTGAACTTAAACGAAACCAGATGAGACTCTTAGGCATTATCGCCAGATCGCTACTATTTGAGATATACATTCCACTGGTGCATTCAAATACGCAAATACGAGGAAGAGAAAGACTAACATAACTCAAAGTATGATTATGACACGCAAAATAATGTTTTTCTTGGAATAAATAAACAAGCAAACAAAAAAAGAACAAGGGTTCACAAATTAGAAATAAATTTAATAAAAGACTCACGCGAGCTCTCTAAAGCTCACCAGTCACCACTGCCTAAGATCCTAAAAATATATACGTAAAACAAAAAGAAAGAAAAAAATATACAGCTTATATAACATTTAATAATTATATCTTCCTTCCCTCCCCTCTGTTCATTAAAAATGAGAACAGAGTTAAAAAAGATAACAGAGTTTTTCCTTTTTAACAATATCAACTTCACTTTCTGAACTTTTTCCTGCATTTAAAGTTTGTATGTCTTCTGCTCTCTTTACAAAATCTGTATCTAATCCGCTACAAAACAATCGTTCCTTAACATATATCCAAAAAAAATTTATAAATAAAAAGTTTTTTCTATTTCACATTCCTCTATTGAAGAATAAAAACTTACTTTTTATCCAAGAACTGAATGTTTGGAACACAAAATACTCAATGGTCACTAATTAACTCAATTACAAAATTAATTCAATTAATTCAGTTTCAAATCGAAATCGAAAAATAGACTGTACATCGTTCTCTCACGGCAAACTAGCGAAATTGCATTTATGACTAATTTTAACAAAGTATTTCCTAATGATTGCATTTTATGTATGTATTGTCTATCCATAGTGTGGATTTGCAAGAATTAATGAAAATTTTTTGTGTTATAGGAGAGTAAACGTAATTTTCTAAATGTGTTAAGTAAAAACAGTGTTGTAAAAGTACCATGTTATAGGAGAGATAGCTGAATTCAAATTTTATCGTTTATAAAATTTGAATACTTTTATTAGAGATTTGTTTGAATTTAATTATATGAAAATTACTAATTTAAAAAATATAATTAGTATGGTATAGCAATTAATGGAAATAACATTCAAAATTAAGAACAGAGGACCGATCTACATTTATTGGAGCCTGAAACTAAATTAATCAAATGCAAATGCTATATTAAAAAGTTGAAAATGAGGTAATTTGAAATACTTCTATTGTTTAGAAAGTTCAGAATTTAAGGTACTCATTCACATAGAATTTTCATCGAGGCCTTTATCTGATAGTTCATTCTTTTATTAAGTAGGGCCTAAAGACTCTCTTTACTCATAGACTACATAGTTTATCGGCTGGCTAAAAGTTCTAATTTTGCTAACATTCGTGCAATTGTTTTTAAGGTTTAATTAAGTGGCAATCAATAATTAGCTTTCTATCAATTAACTTGAAATTAATTATCGGAATGCTGGATCCTATACATATATAATTTTCAGAAATAATAACAAAACTGAAGATTTTGGTTTGTCTGTAAGCTGTTTATGAATAAGAAGAATGATCTTTACATAACGAACTGTCAGGTTACGATCTCTTCAAAAATTGTGCTTAAATGAGTGCTTTTAATTTCGTGGTAGATCTGACTCTACCACGAAATTAAAAGATTATGAATGAATGTGAATCATTATCAGAGTCGGACCTACCATGCATTTCGAAATACATCATCCAAAAATTCATAATAGTAGAAAGAGGGCTATACAACTGTTAAGTCAATTTTTTTATTTGTTTTTCAGAAAAATTTTATCATTTAATTTTATCGGTTATAGACGGTATAATTATATCGATAAAATTAGGGCTGTATATCAGCTCGATCTTTTATGAGGTGGCCGATCCAAGTATGCTTTATCATTTTAAGCGGGTATATAAATTTAAATCAATACAGCAATCAGGAAAACTGGCCACTTCAGATACCCTGATTCGACAATTAATGAATTGAGTGAGACGAGTAGAGAAGTTACTAGAAGAATACAGGCAGGTTGGAAAAATTGGAAAGAAGTCTCTGGATTCCTCTGCGATAAGAAGATCCCCTATACGTCTAAATGACAAAGTATACAGAATAGTGGTGAAACCGGCAATGCTGTACGGGATGGAAACATTCCCTCGTAAGAAGTCCAAATATAAAATATATAAAGGTGGCAGAAATGAGATTATTGAGATGGATGTGCGGAGTGACACAAGCAGACAGGATTAGAAATGAGCGCATCCGAGGAACAGTAAAGGTTACAGATATTGCAAGTAAAATCCAAGAAAGTTAGACTGAGATGGTTTGGCCATATAATGGGAAGAGATGAAGATTACACTGGCAAAAGAGTTATGAACATGAAAGTTGAAGGAAGGAGGGAAAGAGGATGACCCAAGAGAAGATGGCAAGATATTATGGATGAAGATCTGAGATCAAAGAGTCTCAGAAGGGAGTGGACAAAAGACAGAGCGCAATGGAGAAAGCTCATTAAAAACAGCGATCCCATATAAAAATAGAAAAAGCTTAAGATGAAGAAGAAGAAGAATATAAATTTAAATCAATAAAAATTGATTCAGTAATAATATTAATATACGTAAATATAAAAAAAAAATTAAACCTCCTGTTATAATATCAATTTTAGTAAAAAGAATTTAAAAAAAGAAATAATTTTGATTATTAAACCGATTCTATTTATCAAATAATAAAATTTAGAAAGAAATTCAATTAATATGTAAAAAAAATTAAGTCAATGGTGTGTACCTTTGTACACATACAAGGCTTTATTAAAAAATACCAAAAATAATTTATAAAACTTTATTAATAAAAACATATTCTAAATTAAAATGATCCGTTTCCAACTCGATTTCGAATAATATCTACAAACTGCTGCCAACGCTTTTTCTACTACTGGAAGCAGTGCCGGATCTAAGTTGATTGGACCGATTGCACCCAATCGGGCTCCGCGTTGAGGCAAATGAAATCACAAAAAAAACTAATAAATGAAGAATAATGGTTTAGATTTACTATTATGTTCGAAGACTGGGCTTTAACACCCCAGTCTTCGAACATGTAATTTTTGTAGATCTA
>WUQG02002592.1:0-12271 GCA_011317285.2 Androctonus mauritanicus | reverse complement strand
AATTACAAAAAAAATAAAATAAATTCTCATTAATAAAATACATTATACAATAATCCACTTCATTTTCGATAAAAAAAAGGATTAAAAAAATTTATCAATAGCGATTCGAAACCATTATGACATCACTCACACGCCGAACGGCAAACACATTGCGCTACGCCAGCACTCCATAAGATGGTGATATGACTCGGTATATAAGAATATAGAAACTTTAAACCAATTTTTTTCGAGAATGCTTGAGAGGTGCATCCTATTACTTCACCACGGTTTAGTGGGAGGGTTGTACTACAAAATTCGTAAAAATCGGCAAAATCGAAGGGGCCATGGTTGGCACTCCCCTGGTGAGCACTAATTTTTATAAGATTTTTCTCTCCGAGCAACTGCCTTCAATTTTGCTGCCCCTCATTTTTGCCGCTCTGGGCATTTGCCCAGCTTGCCCCCCTTAGATCAGGCCCTGCTGGCAATAATTGTGTTAAGCTCAATTTTATTAATTGGTAGTATGCAACAGGTTAATAAATATATACTTATTGAAATTTATAGGGAAAAATCATTATTTGAAAAATAGTATGATGTATTTTGAGATATAAATAAGTGAAAATCAAACTTGAAATTGACAAAATGTTATTCAAATCTTTAAATTAAGAGCATTTACTATTAATTGGTAGTATACATTTCACATCTTATCAATTATGTTTACAAATTGTTTAAATTCAGTATTTTATTAATAAGATTAATAATGGAGTCAAAAATTAAAAGAAAAAAATTATTAAAAAAAATGTTCAATTTCAACTTATATTTGGGAATGTTGGATTTGGGCAACTAGGAATTGAGCAAATAAATTGGCTTGTAAATACTCACTATGTTTAACATGCAAAATTAGGATACAATAAGCAATAATATAAATCATTTTGTATCACTGTTTAGTGAGTCCTTATTTTGCATCAAACAAATAAGTTTCAGGCATATGGGAATTTGGCAAACAGAAGTCAGGAAATGCAATTTGGGCAACTGGGAATCGGGCAAATGCCATTCAGGAAAGCATAGCTTAATCATCTCATTTTGACTGACATTTGCTTATTGGCCAATAGTTTATGTTCTTGATCATATCACAGCAATAGCAGCATCTATCATGTGAAACATGAATGCCAGCATATTATGACAAAATATGTATCACCATATAATATCAATATGAATAAAAAGTTTATTTAAAATTGCAACAAATAAATTTTGTATATATTATTATTGTTTTGTGTGTAATTTTAAGTATTATTTACTTACTATGAATATAATATTTGGTCATATATTAGTGATGTTATGATGGTAATGTTGAAAATAGAACAGTTATATTATACTAACTTCATATAATAATATACAGAAAAACTTCATATTATTATATGAAGTTTTTCTGTATATTATTTATTTTAGTATTATTTTTAGGTATTATTTAATTATTAGTTATATATAATTTTTATTTGAATCACAGTTATTTTGTCACAATAGTAATGATGTTTATAGAATAGATTTGACTTATTTATAAATATCAATCACTATAAAATGAAAGACTATGATATGTACAATGTTGACACATATATAGCAACAAATCATTACTAACAACCACACAGGGGATTGATTACCGTAATCCAAACGTATTTAATTAATTATTAATCCGATAGATGGTGGCACCATAGTTCAAATTAAATACTAATTATTAATTGTACAGTTTATTCCAAATTTATTCGCCAGGGGGAGTTAGTGCTTCTTTGGCTTACGTTTGGATTACGGTAATCAATCCCCTGTGTGGTTGCTTAGTAATGATTTGGTATAGCACTTAGAAAAGAACAGATTAACAGTGAACAAACACATTATTTAGATATAAATATAAGAATAGAGGGAATGCAGCTAAGGACTTTGGTCTATAAAAAACCGTCCTACCAACCGGTGCTGATCCCGAGATGGTCCCCAGACCCAATACCACATAAGGCTGCAACATTTAACTTTTACTTTAAAAGAGCATATGCCTACACAACTGATAATCGGGAGCTGCAGAATGAACTTAGTTACATTTACAACATAGGTTATGACCATGGTTACACTAGGAGTTTCCTAAACAATATCCATCGACAAGTCAAAAGATCCCGCAGCACAGAATGAAGAGTTGTAACTGAAAGAGAAACTGATGGAAAGGAATACTTACCTGCACTGTACCACAGCAGCAAGCTTAATATAGTAAAGGAAATTGCATGAAGATCAAGAAAGAAAATAGCCATGAGGAGAGCGCCAACTCTCTTTAACACCCTCTGAAACAAGAAAGACCAACACAACCACTACGAGAGGCCAGAAGTATATAGTGTCCCAATTAATTATCCCACTGACAATAAGAAAGCTGCCTATACAAGCGTTACAACTAGAACTTTGGCACAGAGGATTGATGAACATAAAAAAGATATTGCGGCAGGCAGGACAACAACAGCATTGACAGAAGAAGCATATAGTAAGAACATCCAAAATAGAATGGGACCAAGCCAAAATAATAAAACCAATCACCATTACATCACAGGCATTAACACAGGAAACCAAAGAAATAACCACTAGGAAGGAGGACCAATATCTTATAAACGCTAAACCAGCAATGGAATTGCCAAAGGCCTGGAAGTATATTTTAAAAGAAAATATGGAGCATGGAAGCACTCAATTATAGGACGTTCAGCTATGACAGCATTTTTAATAAATTAAGACTATATATAGTATACTTGCCAAATGTAATAATATTTTGTTTTATGAGTGTATGTTATTTGAACTGCCAATTAACCCATGTGTGATTGTACACAGCATCATATATGCTTTATGTATTTATTAATTTATTTTATCTTAATTTTTTCATTTATCCATTTCATTTATTTTAGTTATTTTATTTATGTTTTTCGTTAACTTCCCAGTTGTAACTATAGTAACATAACGGTACTGGAATTAAAAAAACATGTTCTATGTTCTATATTTTATTCTATTAGCATTCTATATTGGATGTTTAGCTGATGATGGCAGGTAGTGCCGCCAAAAACGTTCATAATTAATGAAGATAGTTGTTTTTTGATTTTACTGCTGTGAAGTGCTTGATTAATAGACTTTTACATTAAGAAACTAACATTAAAGCAGTTTAATATATGCATGGAAATAAGTAAATTTTGAATTATAATTTCTTCTTCCTCTATAATTATAAATTTATATGATGCATTAATGCATTTTTTTAATGTTTAACATTCTTAAAAAAATTGATATTTTAAAATTGCTATATTTTATAGAGGAAGAAAAAATTATAATTCAAAATTTACTTATTTCCTATAAATAAAATATCAATCTTTACTAGAGAAAAAATTTAACAAACATTTATTTAAAACATTTTTTAATTATACATATGGATTTTCTTTCAGAATGCTGATAAAAGATTTAGGTGCAGGACTGAAAATATTCCAAATACACCTAGTTCTCTTTTACACTAATTTTTTTTTTACACAGTTTGGATTTAACAGAAATTAGAATAAAAATTCACTCTCTTTTTACATGATTTGTTTTGATTTAACATGATCAACCCAAATTCTAAGAAGAAAAATTTTTTTCCTATTACAGTAAATGCAGTGCTTGCTTCACTTTATTCATTTCCATGTTGTTGTTTTGATTCCAATTAGAAATCTCTGAGGAATTCCCCTGATTACACACATAACTTCAATAGGAAATTTGTTTTATCTGCATTTTGAGTTTATTTAAAGTGAAAAGTAATTTTTCGATGTTTAATGACATAAAAAATATAATAAAAGTTAAAATCAAAACTTTTTGTATGTAACTCATATTATTTTGCATAATTTTTGTGTTTATGAATAAGTAACACTTTATTTTTGGTATAGTTTTACATTAGTGCCACATGAATGAAATAGTACTGATCAAAAGATGACAGAGTAGAGAAAACTTTCCAAAAAGATTGCACTTCTATTTGGGGCAAACTTTGAGAAAATGAATGATAAAATTATAGTATTACTTCACATGCAGTACCCATCGGCAGTACCTAAATCAGTGCCATTTGAAAGCCTGTCTTGAAAACCAATATAGTTTTGGAATGAATCTTTAACAGAATGGAATTTCCGATTTGCACTTTTAATCATCAATCTTCAATTTCAATACTTTAAATTTCATCTTTTGGAAAAAATCACACATTAAAGAATTAAAAATAAGCCTCCCATAGACTGATGATTAAAACATGAATTGGCAATTCTGTTCTGTTAAAGGTTCATTCCAAAAACTATTATATCTTGGATTTCAAAACAAGTTTCCAAAATGGCGACATGTAGTGGTTTAGATACTGTATGTGGAGAAATATAATTTCATCATTCATTTTCTCAAAGTTATCTGGTGCAGTATTTTCCAAAAGGACTGCACCAGATAGGTGCAGTTCTTTTGGAAGTTTCCTCTACTCATCATTTTTCTATTGATACTATTTTCATTCATAAATGTGTTAATATAAAATTGTACCTAATTTTTCTTTTCAAATGATAATTTACTTTATATAATACTTTTTTATATATATGTGGAATCTTTATGAAAATAAAAAGTGCAAGCACATAAAAATAATAAGATTTTAACATGATTTTTCATATGGTTTATCATATTATTTTTGGTGATTTTTAGGTCTGAAACCAATCTTCTATTTCCTCATAGATATATTTTTTTACACAAAGTTTTTTTACATGTATTCTTCTGGAACATATACCTATCATGTAAAAACAGAATTAAGTGTATATCTTATTTGACTGTATTTGTTAAGGGAATATGAGTTTTATGTAATTGAATAAAAGATAGTATAACCACTAATTAATAGTAAAATAAACTTAAATATGTGAAAATTTTATTTCTGAAATCATATTATTATTATAACAGACTGTTACGACAAATTATTCAAAGTCATTGTATTTATATTAAAAATTGTTCCATTATTATTATTTTTTAAAGAATTTATATTTTAATATATTTAATAACTTAATACAATTAAGTAAAAACCAAACTTACATGCCAAAGTCGTTGATGTGCAGGATTAAGACGGGGAACACTAGGAGGATAATTAGGATGTGAAGCAGACACATCTTGTGCTGTAGATGTGGGAACAGTATTATAAAAATGATAATAAGGTGGAGGTTGTACTGGAGTAGCAGCAGGTGCAGAATGAATACCACCAGGTATATATGTTAAATGTGGACTGGGTGCACCTAATAAAAAAAGATTTATAAACTTTTTGCTTAGTAATTTTGCAATTTCTAAAATGTATTGTTAAATGAAATTATATACTATTAGATAAATAATTTAAAAGTTTAACAATGAATTTTTTGATACTGTACATCCCAATTATCCAAGCTGTAGATTAACTGGCAGTTAACTGCAACATGGAAGATTTTTAAACAGCCCAGATTAATTTCTTTATTATATCTTAAATAATTAGCAATAAAAATTAGAATTACATTAAAATCTTGTAATAATTCCTTGCTGCAAATAAACTAATTTCTTATTTCCTTTCAAAATAAACATAAACGTGTGTGTGTAGGTACGTGCGTGTCATTTATTTCCTTTTTAATATTAAATACATATTTTTCATAATTCCAATTTTTTTGAGTAGTTTGTGGATTATTTGGGGTAGTTCATTTCATGACTATTGCAGTTAATTGGGAGTGTACTGTTTATGAGATTAGTATAAAAGTAATTTTAAAATCATTTAAACTTAGTATTTTTAACAGCAGCAAAAAAAAAAAAATTATTAACTAGCATTTTCAGTTAGAAAATAATCATCTCCAACAATTACAATATAGAATTAGAAGTTTTACTTACAAAATCTAACATTTTCTTCTATAATTACATTAGCATTTAAAACTTAAAATGTTCTTTTTATGATAACACTACTTTTACAAGAGTTAATTTATAAATACTTTTTGTTATTTACATTAAAATAATTTCACCTTTTGATGTTACATTAAATTTTTTAATAACTCTAATAAGAATTTCATACAACGTTTTGGTTTTGCTAATAGTCAGGATAGAAACAAATTCTAACTTGTGTTTGCTAGTCTATTTCAGGGGTATCAAACCTTTTGGCTTCCTTGGGCTACATTTGAATAAAAAAATTTGTCTCAGGCTGCACAATTCTAACAACAGTTGTTAAGCAAAAAAGTTAATTAATAATCTACAATGACAAATATATCATAATATAATAATCATTTAATTCTTTTCATTCAGAAATTTTTTAAAAATCATTGAGTAAGTCATTTTAATCACCGAAATAAGAAATATTTTAGAAAATAAAAATAAGAAATGTAGATAGGTATTTAAATACTTAAAACTTCATTAACAGTTAAGAACATAGTTTGGTAACTGATTTCTGTCAAACTGAACATTCCAATGATATTACAGAAATGATAACATACTATAATGGATTAATAATACAAATTTACAGAAAACTGAAATAATGAATGATACAGAATTAATATATGCTATGACAGAAACAAATAAATGTAAGTTTGAAGAAGAAAAGATGGAAACAAATCAAGAGAAAAAAAAATTTGTTCATACACTGCCAAATTTATGAGTGTGTTGTAGTTTTATGTTATACTAGTAAATAACAATCAAAAATAACAAATAAAATTAAAAAAATTTTATTTCTTACTGATGTAACTCTTTTTATTTTAGAATTGAGAATAAAACAGTCTACATATATTTAAATACAAAAGTGTGTTACTAAGCATCCTAGCTACGTTCAAGTCTAATAGGACATTATATGAATTTCATGTTGTGCAAACAATGCATGTAAACAAACCTATATTGTATACTGTAGTACACTTTATTGTCTAAATAGTGAAAATACTATATAATATTATATTACAACTAACTAATGCAGTATGTATATTAATGTAATATATTATAATACATCAAAAACATCACCAAAAAAGAACAAACAATAAAATAACACTGTACAGTAATAATTAATCAGGAAGTCTGTGTTCTAAATTAGAAAATATTGTATGCAATCTGTACTTATCATGATTACAGAATTGTAAGTTTAGTTAACTGCATATTGATGTTTACAATGTTGAGTTTGGATGAAATTGAATACTTGAATGCTTGTATAGTATTATAATGCTACAGTTTTATTTTTCAAATTATTCACATATTTATTTTTTAAACATTTTTACATAGTAATTCACACGGATAATTATGTAGTTATAGAAATTACTGTGCAATACATGTACTATACAGAAAACTGTTTTTCTTTATTTTTATAAGTATTTTTTTACATTATAGTAAGTGTAGTGTACATATATTTACTGTGATGTAAACCTGTTATGTACAATACCAATTTATAGATAGCAATGAAATGCTTTTTGTTTATATCAGCTTCATGTCTAAATATGCCTACTATGACAACTTTCTGCTACTTACCATTAACAGAACAGTATTTTTTTTACTCTAGGACTTGAATTATACGCAAATGGACATTGTCTGGAAGGATGCTAAGTAGCACATATTTGTATACTATTAAGTGAAATATGATATCAAAACTTATTATAATAATTGAAAAAATTAGACTTGCATTAAATTTATAAAATTTTATCATCAGAAATATAAAATTTTGGAAATTAACTCAAAATTGAAATTTCAAAATATTCAATATTTTTTATAAGGGGACATTCAAGTATCATTTACATATATTTTTGGGCATTTTAGATTTATCCCTCTTCCATATAAGCTATCTGAAGCAATTTATTGATCCTCCAGTTAAATTACATATTTTATTTCTCTACTCTCCTTCTCTGAGGTTTAAAAATATGGAAATACATATATAAAATTTAATAAATTTGTAATTGTTAACATTTAGAGTTTTTAATATTAAAAGCCAATAATAAATATAATATAGAAATGTAAAATATTAAAATCTGTAATGTGGTATTGTGTATTATACAAATAGCTCTACTGTATGAATTATATTCAAAAAGTTTTTAAATATTATGTAAACATTGGCAAACTCCTGCCCATGCTCATTCAAATGCTTATATATTTGAAATCCCTCTAAACATTATTTCATTTTTTGATAAATATTGGCTTTAATGAATAGATTTTATACCAAATTCTGAATAAATTGCTATACTAGCTAATCAGTTCACCATTACTTTAGTGAAAAGAAAATTAAATATTTATTCTAATCAGATTAAATATTTACAGTAAAGTTTAACCTAACAGAAAACAAAATAATATGAACATTAAAATACACAAAAAAAATTATAGAAAACTAATACACACACCAGCGATGTTTTGTTAGTTTTGGTTAAATACCACCAGACATATTAACAATCATTTAAATGCAATAAGCAATGGTTTCAATTTTGAAATACTTCATTAGATTCATTTAACTTTTGTCATCATATTATATTTGAATAAGAGGTTCTTGTCTAGTTATAATATAGTTACTGGATGCAACATCACACAGTACCATTATACTGTACATAGCATATCTCTCTAGTAACATGAACATGTGTGTGTGGTATCAGCTGAATTGTTACGCCAACAAATTCAAATTTTTATCCAAAAGTATCATAAAAGTATTTAAAGTATCATATAAATATTTTTGTCAGAATTGGGGGGGGGAAAAAAATTATTGGCTGGATTAATATGTTTGAAACAATTATATTAAATCTTACATTACTTCTTTTAATATGATTCTTAATTAATTAAACTTTGATAGTCTGACTAAACTGACTCCATATGGTTGTATGTTATTAGAGATATTGTTTGATATATAGAATATTAGGGACTGACTATATGTTAAAATAAAATTATAATAATCTTTGAATATGAAATAATACCCAAAATAATATTTTATATCTATCATTAATTTCAAATGCAATAATCAATGTGACTATCATAATTCAAGACTGTTCAATTATCACCAAAGGAACTATTGTAATCCAATATTATCATCCATCTAGCATATCATGTGATCACTATAACTTAATGATATTGTTCAGATAGCATCACTCTTCCATGCTTATGCTTTTACATACAGCAGGACCTTGTTTAATATTACCTCATTTAATATCATTACACTATTACTTGCAAGCAAAAAAATAAATTAATAAAAACATTAAAGTTTTTAAGGCAGCAGAATGGAATAAAGTCATTTTCTTACATTTCCTGAATAAGAAACAGAAAAAGTGTTGGAAACCTATAATGCAATTGTAGAAAATCTGGTAACCACATTTTCACATTTTATATGAGCTCTAATTCAAATCCATAATATCATTTAAGGCACAATATTAAACCACATAAAAGCAATAGGTCAATTGGTTGTATTCAACCAAGTGGGAAGATTTTCAACAGAATCTGGGATCAAATTCCATTGGAAAAATTATTTGAGCATCTGAGTCTTGCTTGCCTATTTCCTTCCTGTTCAACCAAACTGGCCTTATTGGTATAATTGTTATATGATATGTAATAGGAATGGTACTGTTATTAGCAAATGATATGAATTGACATTTAGTAAAACTAACTGACATAATATCTGTGAATTTTAAAGTGTCTTTTATTAGAAAATAATTTTAAGTTTTTCCACAAATTCTAAATTGTAACTACTATGTGATATTTTCCAATAAAAATTTACACTTAAATAATGCTTTTCATTCATTTCAATCCATTATTGAACAATATATTGATATTAATGATTAGATGATGAAAATTACTAAATAATATGAATACCAAAAAGAAAGCATTCTAGGAATGTAACCCTGACTTGTAACATTAGGTCTATAGATTTTTTGGTTTCAGTTAATGTCATGATTTTCAGGAACCAACCCTGATGTTAAACAAGGATCATTATATATAGATTAAACAGCAGCCTGAATGAATAGTACATGATATTTTGATGATAATGTAGTAAGATTATGTTGAGAAGAATTATATTTTTTTTAAAAAACTTAAAATTATTAATTTTATTATAATAAAATTATAATAAATTATAAAATTATATATAATTCAAATTTTCAAATATTTGAATTACATATATTTAATGCAATGACTTATAAAAAAAAAAAAGCATAATACTATGCTTAAAACTTTTTAAACTGCATATTCAATAACTTATAAAATTATAAAATTTTGCTTACTTGGATAAGCATGAGGACAAGGAGTTGCAGTAACAGGATGAGAATGAGATACGCAACCACCATATGGTCGACATGGATCAGATGCTGGTGTGGAACCCTAGCATAATATTTAAAATTATAATTCGATTAAATAATAAATATATACATATTATAATTTAATAAACTTAATAAACTTTTTTGTATAAATTTTGAAAATTAAAAAAATATTTGAATTATATACTTTGTCGTTTTTTTAGATAACAAAAAACTTTGATAAATTTAGAACTCATTAATTTTCTCATATTTAAAATGATGAATTTACCAAATTTCTTAAACATGAATCGGACATTCCAGTACATGTTATAGGCTGCTGACTGCCATGAAACCGACAACTAGTGAGTTGGACCAATGGTACTGGATGAGGAGCATAACCAGAATGAGAATGAAAATGAGCATGGGAAGAACGGCCATTGAAATTATTAAAACTGCTACTAGGGTCACTAAAAGAAAAAAAAAAAAGAAATGTTGAATAAATTACAATAATTATTCAAAAATGTATGGGGTATTCATTTAACAAATAATCATTTATTTGTTTATTCTCAGATCTTCTACTTACAAGAGCAGATACCTTTTAATAAATACAGTCGAACCTCGATAACTCGAATCGTCAAGGGATGTTAAAATAATTTCGACTTATCGAAAATTCGAATTATAGAAATGCTGTTAAATTTGCCAATATACTGCAAATGATTGTTGTATAATAATTTTGTAGGCCTATGTAGATGCACAGTATCCACCGTATGTGTAGTAGTTTTATATACCGGTAATTTTATCCATTCTCAGGGCCGATTTTAATGAAATCTGTACCCAAATTAGGAATAATAAAAAAATGTAGCATAAAAATTTGTGTTATTAAGGTAAAAAGTACTGTTTTTGTTCGTGCGCTTATTGTTAACCTTTTTAGGCAAAAAAAATTGATTTCAGATCTCAAAACAAAGACTTAACACTGTAGAGATCATAATGTATGGGTATTTCCACATGCATTTACAGTGAGAACGAAATTGAAGTTAGAACAGTCAGATGCCTGATTCCGGCATCTGATCAGTAATGCCAATCAAAGTGCATCTGAATGTCAGGCTATATTGGCTACTTTTAACAATTTGGCAATTACAGTATAATGAACACAGCACAGTTTATTCAAAATCAAATTCTCCTAATGATGGCTGATCATACAAAAATAAAAAATTAATATGTAATCTATAATGATTGTATCTAAAAAATTTAAATTTGAGTTATAGAATAAACAAAGTTTCTGGGAACATAAATTAAGTTTTGAGATATCGAATAATTCGATTTATAGAAATTTGACTTAAAGAGACAAATACAAATGTATACTATTGGAAGGCTATTCGGAAAATGAGAATTGCTTCGACTTATCAAAAATTCGAGTATTAGAGGTTTGAGTTATCGAAGTTCGACTGTACTTAAAGATTCAAATAATACTGCAAAATATGTATTGTAAATCTATCAAGCACATGGCAAGTTAGAATTTGTAAACAAATGGAAATGGACTTCTCATACAGAACATCGACTTTTATTTCACAAGTTGAAATATAAACACTTCTTGTTTTTGTGCTATTGATATTTTAAATAAATTTGTTTTATAATTAGATTTTTACAATAATTTCCATTCCATGGTGATCACAATAAAATTTGAATAATTTTTTGACTTAATAATTCCATCAATAATAATAGAAAAAAAAAATTGCATAAATAATTGGTAAATTGATTGCATATTGAAATTAAGGAAATGCAATATTATATTTATTAATTACATTCAAAACAGAATAAAAAATATTATTATTATTGCTGCACTGTTAAATTTGATAATACCAATTATTTTATATTCATTTAAATTTTACAAAATCTCTAAGTAATAATTCCATTATTAAAATATTTTACTTGAATGATGTCATTACTAGGAATTTTGAATGTCTCATTTATAACAGAACACTGTTATTGAAAAAGTACCGTATATACTCGAATATAAGCCGATCCGTGTATAAGCCGACTCCCCAACTTCGGAGTTTAAAAATCGGTAAAAA
>WUQG02002581.1:0-12272 GCA_011317285.2 Androctonus mauritanicus | reverse complement strand
CAATAAAAATAATAGCGTACAAATGCGAAAACGTATAAATGGTAAAAGTGTGCGAGTGGGATGATTTTACATGCAAAATCGAAAGAGTGTACAAAGAAAGCACAACGTAGAAGTGAGAAACGTATAAACGAGGTTCTACTGTATCTTCATTAAGCGATTACTGTACCATAAAATATTTCTACTAATTATAGAAATGCTAAATTCATACCTTTATAAATAAAAAATAAGCTAAATAAAATAATTATTTCGAGACAAAAACAGCTGTTTTATACGTTTCGAATAAAAATTTATCCATAAATTATGATGTTGAAAATAATAAATGAATTTCTTAGGCATAAAAAATTTAAATAAAATTGCTTTATTTTTTTTTTAAATAAGAATCAAATAAATTTTAATGAACAGTAATTTAAAAATAATGGAAAAATGTTTAATGATGATAAATATTCCGTCTTTTTTTTAGTACAATTTTTTTTTAGTGAATATATTTATTTATTTAATGAGCCTTATTTTAAGAATATCATTCGTTCGCTTTTATAACTTTCGACTAAAATAACTAAACTAATTTAACTATATAGGAAATTTTTCATAAAGAATAAGTTATATTACGTATATAAATTATTTTAAATTCGGTTATTTTTGATCCAAAATTGTTTTATTTTCTTCTAAAGTTAATTTTTCTCGTTTACCTTATTACTGTTCTACAATGCTATTAAGTGAAGAAATTTTGAAAGATCCGGATGAAAATATAATATACCTTTCTCCATTTTTTTTTGAGTTAAGTTTTTTCATTATATTTTTCTTTTTTTGGTATCTTTGTCGTAACGTAACGATACAAATGGTCGCTCGCAATGATTACCAAACTCGAAACGATCGACAGCTGTTACATAAAATGATTATTCTGACATTTCCGACATTACAATGCGATGTTCTTTGATGTTTTTAACAAACATTCAGAAAATATCTCGTGTCTGTTTTGTTTTTTTCCTCCCCCTTACTTTCTTGCCATATGCAATTTTAGGAAAGTATGGAAATTGCAGATTACTCCTACGCTATCGAAAGTAAAGTACATTAAAGAAAAATATATAATTTGTTATACAAAACCAGATATAAAGCAGAAAAATTCTTTTCATTTGTCACAAAAATTATTGTACTTATTTTATCCAAAAAAATCTCTTCTATATTTTACTCTTTTTTTTTAAAAAAAAAAAAAGATATCGAACCAACGATTGCTCTAGATAAAATGACCATTGCACCTTTCATTTTTCAGTACTAAATAATACGGAATTGGTGAATTGCAGTTAGCAAATATGTCATTCTACTCTTATCTTCCAGTTTGAAGATTTGTTAATCATAAATTTAGAAATCGTTGTTAGAGAAACGAATTTGGCGTAGTATCTCATAAATTTTATTCTGTTTCTATCAGAGTTTCATCGAGAAAAATGTCGAAATTAGATTAAAATTTTTAATTGGAAAGTATACTTTAATGAAAATGCACATTTTCATAATCTACTTTATCAATACCATTTTTTTTAAATAATTATATTTAATGCTACAGTATTCACAGTAATGCCATTAATGTAATTATTAGAATTTCTCAAAAATAATTAGAACGATATAAGATTAAAATTTTCTTTCTGTCGTGATAATTTTAGCTGGATACGAGAAGTAAAATATTGCTTTTTTTTGGTAAGATTAACAATGAAAAATCACACTGTAAAGACGAAAGATTGTACATATAAAATTTTAGAAAACGCATTATTGATACTTGTTACGATCCAAAGAATCTTAATGAGGCAGATTGATTAACGATAATATGTTAACAATATCTCGAAAGACATTAAGCAGATGAATAAACCATTAACATCAACATATCTATCATAGAGTGCAGTTTATTAAAATACGAATAGTTTCACATGTAAAAATCGTTTTTTGATCAGACGAATGATAACTGTTTCGGTTTTTTTCTGGAATAAAATTCGATCATTACTTTAACTGATAATTTTATCTAGCATTGTATAGAATTATTTCAAACATACAGAAAGTAAATAACACTCGACTGCTACAATAAACAAGAGTTAGAAAAATAACACTTTGTGAAACGAACCAGGAAAGAGAGAGAGAGAGAGAGAGAAAAAAAAAGTTAAGATTTATGAGAGAAATAATGATGTAAAATAAATCGATTTGTAACTTTTATGCTTGTCAGAAAATGTTTTGATTTATTTAGACGTCAATCATTTATTTAAATATTAATAAACTTTCCTTATTGTTACGATAATTTGAGTTCTAGATAAGAGATGTAAAATATCTGGTAGTTGGCATTGGATGTTATTATGTGAAACATTGATGTTTGAATTTCTATTTTCTCGAAACAAACGGTGACACTGTCGTCAGTTAACTGAGAAGATAAATATTTATCATCAGGTTGAATTTCTTCGATAAATCTTTAATAAAAATCGTATAAATGCTGATGATAAGCGTGTTCAGAGAGGCCTACAGAGTTGTTACGAAAAATCTCTCTGAAAGCATATTCCGAAACCATCACGATGAAAATTTATTGCTACATAAGTAACTTAGTTTTAACTAAACTACTTTTGCAACATATATAACAGATAAATTCATTAAAAATATAATTTTCTATCACTCTTACGTTTCCACAGAAAGATGACGATGAAGCTGGATAAACAGAAAACTTTAAATAAACAATTTAATTACTTCTACTTATTCTAAATGAAACAGAAATATTTTATATTCTCTTTTTTAATCCTGTCCATGTTGTAAAATAAATTTATAAGTTTTACTTGACAGAATTGGTGGAAATGTCTAGTTACTGTGACACGTTTTGACTAACCAGACATCTTAAATTGCATTTAAGACAAGCGTCATTTCTTATTCATGAAGAAAGTAACGTGGAAAAATAATAATATTTCAGATAATTTTAGTCATATTCGAAGAGAATTATATCTAAAAATTCAATAAAATGTATGATTAATTTATTATAAATTGTCATTATTCAAATTTAAACTATCTATAAATAATAAATGCTTGATTTATTAATTGTTAAACAGATTACATATTTTTGAAAGAATTTTTATTTTCTTGATAAATTTCATCAATAAAGAAATACATGAAAATATTTATTTATTTTATTGTTTTTTTTTTTTAATTAAAATCTAGTGAATTTTAATTAACACACGTCCAGTAGAATTCACTTAATTTATGTAAGGTAACTCGGGGGAAGATGGCACAGTTCACAATAATAACTTTATTTATCATGAGCACGTGGAGAGCTTCTACAGTATTGTTCTCGATCGCTTTATTTGGTGTCAGATATAGTGTCAGTGGCATAGTGTGAATGCCCGATGGCTGAGATGCCTCGGTGGTATGTCTATCCCCACACTTTCTATCTTTCTTGTGGGAGTGAAGATATCAGAATACTTGGGATGGGTCTGGTTAGGATAAGTCTCATCTTAACATACTTTATAGTTATACTACTAGCATAGTTCTAGATTTCTAATGACATAGTAGTTGATTTCTATTAATAAATAGTTCTAACAAGTAAGCTTCTACCTAACATAGAATAGGTTATTATACTCCTCTACAGGTTACTCTCACACATATCGTCACTTGGGTTAGGTCGATTGGTTCTACTTTTACTACATTTTGCATTTAATTTTGGCTCAGTTCGGCTCCCTTAGTACTCTGTTTGAGTGGAAAGGGGCAATCAAAATTAGCCACCAAGCTTACCATGCAAAAGAAGAAAAGAAAGAAAGAACATGTGACATGTGGAATGGAAAAAAATATATAATAAATATATAAACAAAAATCTCATTTTCCCAGAGTTATCTTATTATTTTCTATCATTTAAAAGAAAAAGGCCTTTTTTTATAATTAAAAATAAAATATTTCTTCAAAAAAGTTGGTGAAAACATTAAAACATAAGTGAGAAATATTTATTTCGGCCAATGAAAAATTATTTATATAAATATTCCTGTATTAGCATAATGGTTTTAAAGTGTGAGTAAATAGGTTTTAAGAACAGAAAATTTATAATGGAACATCTCGAAAGAATTATTTTGATAAATTTGAAGTGTGATAACGGGTCGAGAAAAATTGCCATTTGCTTTTAACAAACAAAAAAGTGTGCCATCAGAAAACACATTTAGATATTTGCATACCGGAATTATCACACGGTTGTTCATCTATTCTGAAAGAGTGCAACACTTCCTTCCATTTTTTTCTTTTCTTTTTTTTTTTTAATGGTAAACTAGAAGGTTGTTAGAAGAACATGATGAAGTGTACATTTGCGAAATGGTCTAGATTGGAGATATAATCTCTCACTGTTCCAGCAGGCTATCAATCTATTAAATATAGTGAACGGCAATTTTCTCATCTTTGTTGGTAATATAATGAATCATAGATGTCCAAGTGTCTTCTGTTATCATTTTTGCGTACACTTCATCAAACTTCTTAATGATCTTAATTTAATTTCTCTCAAATGATAATCATGACAAGATAAAACAAAAATATAACATTATAACCGATATACCTCGAAATAAAAATTATACCAGTTTATTAAATCTGCTAGAAAGCAAGAAATACGTAAATTGATAGATAAAATTCTGAGAAATGAAAGCAAATTAAATGAGAAGTGTTCAGTTTAAAACTATTGAGATGTTGTTTTTTTTTCTGGTTCAATCCGAAACTTTATACTTTACTCCATTTCTAAATGATCTAAGTGTTTCTCTATAAAAAAAAAATTTTGATGATTGTGCTAAAACTTTTCAAAACTTTTTCCTGTTGCATTTGTTGTTAGTATAGCGATGAACAAAGAGCAGAGCGTGTTTTCCTTTTCATTTCTAAACAATGAATGAATGAAATCGAATTTCTAAAAACTTTTATATTTTTATACTGTAAAACATAATTAAATTATTTGTAATTTTAAGTTACAAGAGAATCTGTTGGATAGATAATATTTTAATAAATTAATAAAACAGAATTCTTGCAGTTTACTACAGTAGAACCCCGCTTATACGTTCTTGAAGGGGGTTGATAAAAAATTATGTACAAGTGTGATTAACTTTAAAATGAAACTTTTTATTTTAACTTTAAATGTTGGAAAAATACATTAAAACTTAAAATTAAGAAGTTTAATTAACCATTATGGGCAAATATAGTTATTTTGGCATAAAGAAAGAATCAATTGTAGTTTGTTTTTTGCATGCAATACTACATTCATAAATCAAGCCTTCATAAGCAACTACTGTACACATCTTGTCACCACTAATGTTTTTTGATCTTATGTAACGTTATGTTACTTCTAGTGTAACACAATGTTACATAATGTCGATAGAAAGACTGGTAAGATAATTTTTCATTTTGGTTTTACTTTTTACTTTTGTATTCATTCTACTTTCTATTTCGTAAGATAATATTGTGTACAGTATAACAAATTGAAGAAATCTTTGTCGAAAAAGTTTCGCAAAGATTTCTTCGATTTTATGTATAAGTGCAACAAAACAACTCTGGGGAATAAAAATAATAACGTACAAATGTGAACACCTATAAATGGAAAACAATGCAAGTGGGATGATTTTACATGCAAAATCGAAAAAGCATAGAAATGAGAAACGTATAAATGGGTTCTACTGTATTAAAAATTTTTCCACATTTTTCACATAGAAAGTATATTTATTACTAAAAAAAATTACACAATCAAGCACAAGTTTATCATTTTCCATCTTAAAATATTAAAGCATATAAGATTCTCATATTTATCTTTACCATTAACTATAATAGCTAGCAGTATATGCAGTTTGCAAGATTTTCATGCAATAGAGAGTTTGTGTGAGCATTTTTCACTTCCCGATACAGATTATACCATATGTTTTTTTCTTTGTATTGGATCAGAGTTCCGATCCATATAGAGTTATCATAGCTCCAAAACAAAATAAATTACCAATCATAGCCCATCTTTGTAATCATGTGACATACACGTTAGATTGAAGTTAATTCTTTTATATAACAGACGTTTTTCTTTCATATCATGTTTGATTATTCTATTAATTACAATATGCTTCAGATAATTGACTTTCTTGGTAGTGCTTAATGCAAGAAATATATCTCCATTTTCTATCAGTAACGTATTGTTTGCATTCTGCAACATCCTCTGCATAACACAGTATAACTTATAACTTCTACCGCAATCAGTTTGTTATATAAATTTCGTACAGTACACTGTTTTGTATCGGATAGTATATTGTATAGAAAACGCGTTTACCGCAAACTCTCTATTATATTTGAAGGAATCGTCATTTTATATTATAATTTCTATTTTAACTTAATCTTGCACAGTGTAGTTGAAATGAAGCAATGCCACAATATAGTTGGTTTATGAGAGACTCCAAGTAATCACTCGTGTCATTAAAAACAGTTTTATTTTAATTTCTCCAAAAATATTGATTTTATTCCATTTCTATATTTGCTTTCTATCAAATAAAACAATTTTGATACAATTATGTTTATTTGTTGAGTTTTTAGTGAATTTAATGTAATCCAATCCAATTTTAAATATTTTATTATACTGTAAGTATTTTATGGCACTACAAGCAAGTAGTTGCTTATAGTGCTGTAAAATACTTCTGTTATAATTAAAAGCAAAGCTTATATATTTTTGATTTTATTATACTTTGATATGATATAATAAAATATTTATTATATCATATCAAATTATCTTATTTCAAAATCATATCAAATATTTTGTTGTTGGTCATTCTCTACAATCTTATTGTTTTTCTGACACTAGACAGTGTATTCTAAATAATTGAGGAGTCAAATATCTTATCCAGGTTTTTTGCTAATGTGGGTGTGTCGCTGAAATTTAGGATAAAATATAATTGCATTATGTAAACAAACCGTGAGCTAAATTTGAATCACTCTATCTCAAAATTCCCTAAATATTTAAAAAATTTTTAAGGGATAATAAAAGAATGTTTTATTGTTAACAAATGAAAAATTATGATCTTTCCTATTAAAGTTAATGTTTTATTATTTTCTAATATGATATTAATATGCAAATGATATATAGCTTTAAGTTGAAATTATATTGTGGAATAATTATTAGATCAAATCAACCAAAGTGTTATTTTCTCATTATATAAGACTATATTCTATAAAATTTTAAGCAAAATATTTTTTTATATTTTCAGGTATGGTTCTGGGGGCTAATTTTTAGCAAAATTCAGTTTGTGATTATTTTATATATTTAACAGAAATCTGCCTAATATCTTTCATATCCTAATCAATATAGAACATTTTACCAAAATATATCCATAACACCAATAAATGAATGAAACATTTTTTAAAAAATTGATGATGTAAAAAGTGGGTATGTTCAAAAAGAACTTCAGAAAAAATTAAATATTAAAGATAATAATATATTTTAGCAAACAACCTTATATTATACTACCCTGTAAAGTGAAAACAGCAAATTTAAAAAAAGTATTAAATATAAAGGAAAAAATCTTCAAACTAGAAGATGTAGTTGGTATCTGAGAGATTCCACTGAATTTTTTTCTCTAAAACCATAAATACAATGCAAAATATGCTTATTGTAATTGAATCCAATCTGGAAGGTAGAATTTTTGAAAATTTTTACATAGTAATAGCGTGGCATCCTTCATACACCAACTATAATGTGCTCGGTTAACAATTATAAATTTATCAGATGAAAATCTTTAAGGATTTATTGAATATACCAGTATTGGATTTTATTTAGTGAGGAAATAATTATTAATTATGAATTAAAATTATAGACATTAATTTTAAAAATAAGATTCTCAAATTCAATTATTTTTACTACTAAGATTAATGCTTAATTAATTTATTTAACATTCTAATATTGAAAAATATGAATGGTTTTTTTTTTTTTAACAAAATACATAAATTAATAGGTTAAATCAACAAATATTTTCTTTAATCAATCTATCTAAAAATTTAATTCTATTTTAACTTGAATATTTTGCAGCAATGATGGTTTAAGTATTACAGATAGATTTTTTTAAATTTTGATTTAAATTTGATAGCAAGATAAAAATTAATTTATAGTAAGAATAATGTGATAATAAAATGATTATTGTTATAAATAATATGTTGACTATAAAAATATTCTAGATGACTATTGCTCAAATATGCACACATCTGCACTGTGATCACAGTGCTGCAACTTGGAATGAAATTTCTCAGACAAAATCTGATTTACACAAAGAATAAAAATAAATTTTTTTGCTATTAACTAGACAAGTGGTAGTTAAATGGAACATTGCAAAAAAAGATGTAATAATAATATATAACATCTATAAATGAGTTTAATTCATAAATAAATAATTATAATTCAAAAAAATAAATATTTGAATAGAAAAAACTTTTAGTAAAATAAAAGTATATTGATATATCAAATTAATTAAACTGTTGATTATATAAATATTATTAAATTACAAATGACTAAAAATGTTAATTGAAATGAATTCCCAAAATGTTAATTGCCAAAGACAGAAAAAGAAATCAAGAAAATTTCATAATAAAAATATATATTTATTAATTTTGTTAATCACAAAAATTTTTTATTATAATTTTATTAGAATTTATGTTCCTGTTTAATGTAAATATTATTTGGTTTATTTTTAAATAAGAAACTGCATCTATGTTGTATATTTGAGTTAATATATATTGCTTGTATATTTTATTTTTTATTAATTAAAATATTCTGCAATTAACTATTTGTTTAATTTTTTTCTTATGTGTAACACAAGTAATTCACATTTCTTATGTTAATCTTATTAATGTTGCATGCACTGAATATATATTGTACTTTAAATTTGTTGTATGAGAAATACTTTAATTGGAATGCACTAAATACTAACTTTGTTAATTTTTTATTCATAAAATAATTGTATCTTCAATATATTAATCACTCAATATTAACTGACATATTTATTATTCATTTGCCTATCTGTTGAATGTTTGGAATGTTTTTGTTTATGATATAAATTAAAATTAATCTATACTTGATTTTTTATTCAGAATAATGATAAATGAATTCATGTATTGATATTTCATAATAATTATTAATTATAAATATAGTAATTCTTCATTAAATATAAATTATGGAAAAATGAAAAATATTTATTGTATATTGCAAGACTCATTTATCTCAAATTTATTGCTTTCTTAGATAATCATCACAATATTAATTTCATTTGAATAAAACAAATATTTTATTATAGTGTATATTCTAATGCATAATTATGAAAATAAAAATATATATTTTCTACCACTCTTCAGACATTGAAAGAAAACAAATATTTTTTCTTTTGTATGAGTTGGATTTGCATTCAAACATACAAAACATTGGGTTGGGATTTAATCATATTTCATTCATTATATGCATAAATAGTATGAATAAATTAAAGCCATATGAGATAAGAATTATCAATATTTATTATTCTGTTTTATAATTTAACTTCTCATTTTTATTGCAAAAGGAATCTAATTTGATGATATCAAATTTAAAAAAAAAAATTAAAAATGATTTAATAGAAATCAATCAAACATGTTATATTTCTTAAAACAGGAAATAAAATTCAAAAGATTTAAATAGACAGACATCGAATAATTTTATTGGAAAAATCTTTTAATAATGATGTATAGAGCTTAAATAGCCAGAGAAAACAAAAAACGTTTCTCCAATAAAGTGTTTTAATGTTTACCTATTCAGAGTTTTGAACTTTAGATAATGCTTAAAAAATGATTCATTCATCTTCCTAAATAAGCCTCTTTTAATTAATAATTAGAATATATTTGTGGATACAACAATAGATATTATTAATCAACAATTATATCTCTTGTTATATTTTATTCTATGATGAAAAAATCATTTTCATATGCATGTTCTCAAAGCAAAATTTAGTCAGTTCAATCAGATATTTTATTATTCTTAATTAAATTCTTAAGTTATAGTAGCCTATGAATAATAAACAGTTTCGAAAAGTACTAATCATTTACTTTTCAAACATGTCTATAATTTTGGAATAATTAAAGCTATAGGATTAGAATGTCTCATTTTCAATGCTATAACCTATTTATTGAATGCCATGAAGGTTTATCAAATAGTTCAAGGAAAGAGGAATTGCAAAAATCTGGACAGAATTAATTGATTTATCAGCTGCAGGGTTATTTTCTGAATTTAAATATTAAGCTTCTCATATTTTGCCAAAGTGTGAAATAATAATTGGATTAGTTATGATTTAATAAAAATACAACTTAAAAATAATAATAAATATTATATTTGTTGATACATAAAATGCATTTTTTTCCTTATAAATACCTTAAAAAATCATTTTGTGTCTTAAAAGTGAAAAATAACAATACAGTATCTGCAAAAAACTGAGAAAATAGCAGTGCAGTTAATGGATAATTTACATTATAATAATAGATATTACAGTGGATTGTCAGTACAGTTTTCAATAATTACCATTCTGCCTTGCAATGGTAGGGTTCAATTTTGAACCCTGCCATTGCAAGACATAATGGTTTGCAGTTGAAAATACTAAAATTTTATGGATTTTTTGCTATTAATGTTAACTAGAATACTATACATTATCTTAATAAATATAAAGAACACAAAGCTACAAGAACCAGACACAAAAAAGAACAATTTCCATATATCATAACATTGGGTCTGGGCTTAAATACTGGAAATGCATTGACCAATCACACAATTTTTTGATGACATCACTGTTTTAAGTTGAGGTTACCTGACTTATGTAGATCCAGCATACATAGAATCATACTTATGCAGGCAGTTATTTAAGTTGGACAACCACAGAATTATGTCAAATTTGGTGATTGTAGCTTTTACTTTTTAGGATATTACTTGATACAAACCAACCAACAACCAAAAATATATATAATGAAATATATATATATGTATTTCATTAAATTTGAAAATGAAATATATATATATTTCATTTTCAAATTTTATATATATTATATATATGTGTGTAAATTTTACTCGAATCATATATTATTGAGATCCATTAGAACAGAGTAGTGAACCTATGCAATGTATGCCCAAAATATGTAATTTATTTTTTGGGCAAGCAAAAAATACAGTTTAAAAATTAAAAATATAAAAAATACACTAGGCCTATACAAATACAGTTTGCTCTAAAAACTAGTTATCTTAGTATTATTTTTTATTATATCAGTTTCTCTTATATTTAACAATGAATACCTACTAATCAACATTTCATATTTGTTTTAGAAGAAAAATTATTTGATGAATGTAAAACTTAAAATACTTTTAAATTAGTTTTTAAAATGATTTAGATAATGTAACTAGTTCATATATTCACTTTGATAATTAATCTCTCTACTTTTTACAAAGCTTTTTAAAGTTTGAATAGCTGTTAAAAAATTTGAATGTTTGATTCTGTGTTTTAGAGACAGGAAAAAGACATATATTTATAAGAGATAAAACACCAATAATTTGTTTGAGAAAGTTTGATTGATTTCATCCAATAAACAAAAGAAGCAATAAATTAAAAAATACAAGTGTTCCTCTATTTATAATATGGTAGTTATGTTTTGATAATCTTATTATAGATTGAAAAAATTGTAAGTTGAAAATGATTGACAATGGCAGCAATTTTAATAGTAATTGTAGATAATGAAAGCACAGATTTCCAAGATAATAAAATCTCCAGAATTGAACATGGATTCTCCACGATAATAAGTGATTGCTTTATTACATGACTATCAGCTGATTGTAAATTTTAATAAAACAGATTATTTATTTCTAGCCAATAAACTATGAAAATGGCCATGTTCAAAATGTTGTAAAGCAATCATAAAGTCAGAATTATTGTAAACAGAGAAGCACTTGTAGTTCACATTTCCAAAATAGCTTTCATACTAAAGTTTCATAGTTTTCTTTTTATTGGAATGATCCAATATGCACTGTTAGCTAAAATATTGCATTCATTATAGCTTATATAAATTTAATTAACAAAAAAACCAATTTTAGAATTAACTAAACTAAACATTTAGATTAAAAGTATTTAAATGTTAGCATTCATTAATATGATTGATATTTTTTTATTCTGCCTAAATATTTAGCTTAAATAAATAATGTTATAAAAATTTATGGACTCAATGCTCCATTATCTAATATTTGAGAGATAAAACACTCAAAAAATAAATTTTTAATTTTTCAC
>WUQG02002570.1:0-12273 GCA_011317285.2 Androctonus mauritanicus | reverse complement strand
ATACATGATATAGTGAACGAGAAGTTTATTGGATGAGTAAAGAGTTCATTTTTACTATTTATTAAAATGAATATCATCCAAAGCGCATCAATTACAATTAGCCATCTTACCCCGAATATTCGGGGTAAGATGGCTAATTGTAATTTTTTTTAAATTATAAATAATGATTCTATTGTTATTTCAAAGTGTTTGATTGAGTCATATATCATAATCCTTGTAAGTTTAAGTACAAAAAATATGAAATGAAAATATTCAAATTTAATATGCGTTTTAGGGTAAAAGAAACGTTGGTCAACTTCCCCTGATTCACTCTAAATTATATTAGAAGCTCTATATTAAATAGAAATTTAAAAGTGTAACCGAATAATATTTAGTTTGTCATGAAGTTGAAAGTATCGTTTTATATTAACTTTTTTATATTTTCATATGGTCCTTTTCGTTAAATTTATTGATAATCAATTATTTTCTACTTTACTCTCGAAATTTTTATTAAAAAATAAATTTCTTGAGGCTTAAATTGCTAAATATATTATAAATTTTGAATATGCAACATATCATAGATTAATATAATTATTATACTGTATAACTTTACTGTATCTTAGTTCATTTGAATTTTAATGATCAAATGGCCATTACTAATTACATTATTATCATTCAAATAACGGAATATGGCAATTTTGATACTTTCATTTTGAAATTGTAGCATCTTTATAAACAGAATGGACAAATTTTATTTTTTAATATATGAATAGCTTTGAATAATTGAATTTATATTGATTAACTTACGAATGTATCTGTAAATTGGCATTTTAGACTAGCTATATTGCTAGGCGATAGCAGTAATTAATTAAAATCTACAGATTCTCATTTACTCTCAGACAGCTCTGTTTCTATGATTATAATCCAATCTCAAATCTCAAATCTGTTTCTATGGTTATAATCCAGAGAAATATTTTACTTCTAAAGAAAATTGTACTAGAATTTATGATTGATTTAAAGCAATCATTATAGAAAATAAGATGACGTTTTTATATCATTCACTTTATAAAGCGCATAATTTATTTTTATCATAAATTTTAATTTGATTATTTTCATAGTTATTCCATCTGTAAAATTTTTATCATTTACAAATATACTTTTATTTAATTAAAGAAATTATTTACATTTAATACATCAAATTTAATTAGAATTTAAAGACGCGTATAAAAATTCGAAGATAATTTTTATAGAAAAATAATTTCATTAATTAATTCCAGTTTGGATTCTATATGAAAATGAAGTAGCGGGTATCGTTATTTGATCAGATAGTATTGGATTAGATAGTAGTGATTAATAGTAAGATTAACAGCAATGAATATAATGGTATATTTTTTATAGCTTATCTCATTTTTTCCATATTAATTCATTAAAAGGAATTAAACAATGATAATTTTGTTCCTGCTGTACAATATATGCGATTTTTGTTTATTTTTATATATAAGTACACAATATAAACGCTATAGTCTGAACCAATAAGGTCAAAAGATTCGCAAATTAATCTATAATACAGTACAGTACATGTATATATGCTCGATAGCGTAAGTAATGGAAATTCAATAACCGCCGAGTATATAAACTTCAAATTTGCCAGAGATAGCACTTATAGTTCACATCAAACAGGAAAAATTCAAATTCCCAATTATTTTTAATTTAACAGTCCCAAAAATTGAAAATTTAAAAAATGATATTTTTGACGATAGATGGCGCGATATCCTTTAGCGGTTCCAATATTTTATATAGTAACACGTGTCTAACTTGTAAGCTGGAATCCTAAGAAATCAGAAAAATTTTCCGCCTTAGACAGTTTCCAGCTTATACAAGTTTTCACTCTAGCATGAAAAAAGCAACATTCAATGCATTTACAATTACATTGTTATTGCAATAGTACATATTTTGATAATATATAAATAAAATATAGCATCAAAGTACTGCATTAGCCTATATAATAAAATGCATAGAGTATTTCTGAAAAGCAAATAAACTGGACATATAATGCTGTATTAGAAACCATGCAACAAATAGAATTGTATTGCACGTTTTATTTTAAAATTTCACTTTAAGCACAAAAATTACAAAAGTTTCTTTCGACTTCCACATTTTGTCAAGAGTTTTTTGTTTTTCATGTTTAATTAAACATGCTTCTCTTTTCATCATTGTAGGTATTTTGCAAAAGTTTTTTAGTAATTTGCATGCAACTGATATGTTCAGAAAATTCTTCTAACACAGTCAATTTATTGGTAGCATTACCAAAATTTCTTATATTTACTGTTTCTGGAAAGTCTCTTCCCAACCCTTTTACTCCATTTATAGAATTTTCTTCTCTTCTTGACTGGATCAAATCACTCATAGTTTGGTAACCAGCATTTATTAAAATGTTTTTATTAATGTTGACTTATTATTCAGCATTTACCTGCACATTAATGTCTTTAAGCTGTCCTGTAAATGTCTGACTTTCATCAAGGTGCGATACTTCATAAAATTCTTCCATTCCTTCTTCAGGTTGACTAATGGTTTCAAATTCAAAACCACTTTTTCTTTTATACGATGAAAAAAATTATTATTTTTCTATCTTATACAGGTTTTTTTTTCTTATTCAGTGAAATTTTAAAATGTTTTCAGTTTCCATATTAGACAGTTTCCTCATTACACAGATATTTTCTTTGATATTTTTATGGAAGTTGTTCGGGAATAAAAATATTTTCTATGTTGAGCAGGTTTCCGGCTTGTACAGTGTCTAGCTTAGACAGGTTTTACTGTATACTTTTTATTATTAGATTTATTTTCATTATTAATCTTAAATCATTTATTTCTTAATAATTATCTTAATATGGTCAATCTTTAGCTTAAAATTATGTATAAAGAACATAATTGGTTTCATTCTGGAGCAATAAAATTACAAAATCTGAAAATTAATAAAGTTGATATTATACATATTAAATTATAATCAATTATTAACTTATGAATCCTTTGATCTTACTGGTTCAATAAGCAAAAATAACATATAAAACAAAGACAAAATTATCGTTAATTATTGTTTTTTTTAAATGAATTCATATTGAAAGATGTTTACTATTATGATGAGATTCTATTGTTAGTAAAATTTAGTTGACATTTAAAAAAATACATATATGAACTCATCTACTATGAATATATAGTTTCGCAAAAAGCTGTTTAACTTCATATCATTTAATACTTTCTCAATTCTAATAACTATTCGAGAATTGGAATAAGGATATATATTCTAGGTTCGTAAAATGTGTAGACTGATTTATGCTGATACAAAATGTAATATCTAATTATATCCGCGATGATACTTGAAGATTTGAGAAGTTAATAATCAGGCAGAATGGAAAATAAATTCTGCTTAATATGAAATCAAGAAATTTTAAATTTTAAAATTTAATCATTTTTGTATCAGAGATTAGTTTATAAAATTTGAAATAAAAGTAAATAACAATCTGTAAAGTTAGTATTTATTTTATTTTTTCCACTTGCCTCTGAAACTTCATTCTCCGTATCAATAATCGTCACAAAAAATGCAGCTGACAATACAACAGCATTAAGCACTTTCTATGCCCTCGGGCCAAGCAGTTGTTAACTTTTCGTGTTATTCTGTCTTTAAATATTTAAAAGATGCTTATCTGATAATTTAACACTAATTTAACACTAATTAAATTATAAAATTTACTTTTTCTTATAACTTTACTGCATTACTTATAAAAAATTATTAAAGAAAATTTATCATTTATTTAATTTATATGCGAGATTTTTTTCTCTCAAAATAGTTAAACCAATTTTTATAGGATAAAAAGTAATATAAATTTTTATTTTGTAACTAAGCTTATAAAATTTACTCTGTTAATAAATATTAAGTTATATTTAATCTATAATCCAATCTGAATCTTATATATTTTGAATTGTATGTTTATTTGTATGTTGTATGTTTCTGTGTTACATTGCATGTTACGTTGCTAACCATATTAGGATTGTACCAATTGATATGAGTGAATAAGTACATTAAGTAGGTGGTCCTAAACTCTATCTATTGAATACGGTTATTGTCAAACATCCAATTGTAATGATTTGAAAAATGAAGCAGTTCCATTAGTAAATAATCTTACGATTTTATACTTTGACAAATGTTGTTCAGAAAAAGCAAATATTTTTTACCAGTCGTGATTCAATAAGTTTCATAATATAACATTTCAATAAATATGAGGTTTGAAATTATAAATAAAATAAATGATAAATTCATTTTCATATTAAAGGAAGTCCCTGCTTGATAGTAGTTCAATGAATGTTAGCAACACAATATATAGACGATTAATGTACAGTATCATAGCAGTATTAATCTGAATATATCTCTAAATACTGTATATCTTTTTTGA
This sequence comes from Androctonus mauritanicus, assembly GCA_011317285.2. Classification (NCBI taxonomy): domain Eukaryota; kingdom Metazoa; phylum Arthropoda; class Arachnida; order Scorpiones; family Buthidae; genus Androctonus; species Androctonus mauritanicus. Next base: position 7,846 of record WUQG02002570.1, on the reverse strand, counting down.
ATCGAAGAGGAATGAAAAGAAGATTTACAAGTTAGTGAACTTCTGAAGATTATGAACGCAGTAATTGAATGGCTAAATCTGTAGCTAATATAACCATAGTAATATAAAATGGTGAGAATCAGTTTTCTCTAGAATACTGTAATTGTTTTTAGAACTATCCCTGGACAGGGCCAATATTCTACTATAATCTATATACAAAGTTTTCCCCTAAAAAAATCGTCATTCTTTAAACCAATAACAATGAAGACGGATATCGTTTTCTTCTTTCTATTTTACCGATGTTTACTAGCAATTAACAGAAGTCCGAACAAAATAAAATGACCTGTCAGTAGACCTAGATCAGTTAGTTCATAGTAGAATTAGTAGGTATAATTGTCTATTGAAACGAGAATAATTTATAGAATTCAGGGCCATTTGAAACTGCTTAGAAAAATTTTTAAATTAATTTGTTCAGAAATATAATAAATTTTTTAACAATCACATAAACTAAAGAGGGGATCAAAAATCCTTCTTATAATACAGTTCTCTCATTACGTAATATTTTCATACATTGATCAGTTATTCTATTACGATCAGACTACATTTTTGAAATATTTATAATATAATTAAAATATTTATTATAATATATTATAATTATGTATACTCTCTGCTAATTTTCCGTTTTTAAAATATTGATGAACATTATAAATATACTCTGTGTCTTGGCGATGAATTGATTCTTCAAGTCCTAAACTTTAATTATTGCCTATCATAAATAAAAACAAACCAAACCAAGAAAACATTAATTTTAAGATTAAAATCATAATCATAATTCTTTTTTTTAACATTCTGTCAAGTTTATTATTTACTAATATATAACGTGTACAATAGCATAAATATATATATTATGCATAAATTTAATCATATTGCTTAAAAATGAAATATTTTTTTAATTATCAGACCAAATATTATATAATTTGGTATATATAGAAAATAATAGTGGAAAAATAAAATTATGAACATCAGATTAAAACAAAAAACATAATTTTAGTTGAACTTTAATCATTATAATAATGATTAAGTTTCAACTAAAATTGTCTTTTTATTATTGTTTTAATCTAACTAAAAAAACTTACTTGTTAGTGTAAAATTGTAATCTATTGTTCTAAAATTATTATTGTTGTTAAAATTAAATAAAATCAATTTTAACAACAATAATAATTTTATTGTTGTTAACAACAACAATTTTATTCAATTCATGTTTTAATTGAATTTTAACAACAATCTATATTATTGTTAAAATTCATTCATTAAAACATGAATTGAACTGTAAATTTTTTGAAATATTAATTTTTAATACTCTGTTAAATATTTTTAAAGCGAATAAATTATTTACATGTTATTGAATATCTTATATATATATATTCATTATTTGATTAGTTAATAAACAGATTCTATATAAACAAACTTCAAGAAATACTTTATATAAGTCAAATTTTGCAAAATTATGCAATTTTTCAAGTTTGCATAAATATAAATTTCCAATACAATATTTTCATGTATGATTGATAAACTTTTTAAAAATAACATAAATAATTATTTAATTAACTGATTAAAGATTTTTAAGATATTTCAAAGAATTTTTAATTACTTTGTTAATAACAGGGATTATTTATATCTTCTTCAAAATAATACTGTATATTGTCTAGATTTCAATTTAATCTTATTACCGTTGAAATTATCGTATTCAACAAACATCAAATAGAATTTTCAGTTTGTTTAAAATTTACAATCAGATATAAATCTCTTATTTAAAGTTGAAATAAGTACAGTATTCTTCTTGGATGCCTTCTAGGCTTCAACCATGTTAATTCGTGACATTTTAAAAATAAAACTAAGCAAATTAAATAAAGAAAAATGCAATATATAATATATTTAAAATATAACTATCGGATGCCACATAGAAATGTGCTTCAACACTAGAGAATCTAGTTCCAATTTCCGTTCCCATAATTCCAAATATTTTTGAGGAAGATCCAAAAAAAATTTTGATCTTAGATCGTTGAATCTCATCCTTAACTTGAGGTTCAGTGCTTCGTTAAATCTCATCCGTGAAGTGACGGATAAGGTTCAACGAAGCATTGAAATACTTCTTCACTTACACTTAGTAATCTCCTGTTGGAAAGCGGCGTAAAACAACAAAGAAAAGAAAAATGAAAGAGAGCTAGGAGCAATATTTCTTTTATTTTAATTTAAAACTTTAATTCTAGAATGATAGAATTAAATCATCTGATGGAAAAAATTTTGAATACTGTGCTAGTATATATTTATGTCAACTTATTGCTTAATTGATTAATTTTATCCAGTTGGAAAAAATAATTGGATTATACTGAAAATTATTTAAAAAAATTGGATTATATAAAAAAATATATCTAAATTAAAAAATAAAATAGATTTTTATAATAATCCAATATTAATTTTAACCTTTCTAATGGAAGTATGCGACAAATCTTTTGGCCGACGTCATTACTAATAAATAACTTCATCTCTATTTTTAACCTATTTTCCCAAAGAAAAGAAGCTTATAAATTCACCATGTTATCTTTCCTTCTGTTTTTGTATCACATATAAATGAACTTTTGAAAAACAGCAAAAACTTATGAAATTATACGGGAATATTCTATCAATAAAGATGCGACGATACATCTTTTAACTAAAAGGTGTAATCATTTAATAATAGCAGTCATTCAAACTTTTGAGAAACTTTATTAATATATTTTGAACTAATTATTGAATTTTTACAAAATTTATCAATTTGATTTAGCTCTGATTTAGGTGATGCATCAATTAATTCTGTAATTTCAACTATTTAAAATAATAGTTTTTCAAAAATTCTGAGTCTTCCTTATACTGTAATAATTTTTGTACTATTTTTGATTGATTTTTGTAAAATTTAATAAACTTATCAAACAATTAAAGCCAAACTTGAATTAAGCTATAATTAATTAATGTTGTATCTTTATTCATTTAAAAATGGCGAACGTTTAAAATTTTCCGGTTTCTTTTCAGTAGAGATGATATGGACAAGAGTTGGATTGTCAAATAGTCAATCTGGGCTCTTCCTTCAGGTTAATGGCATATTTTAATTACTTACCTTTAATCATTTTGAAATAGCGAAAATATTCGGAAAGTAGGCCATTAGCTCTTTGCAGAATTATTTTTAATTACTTAAATCTTAAATAAAATATTCATTTTAAAACTGAATATTTTAAAGTTCAAACTTTGTCGATGTTTCAAGAAAAATACGACTTTCGTAATAAATTAGATGCCTGCTTAATGCATGTAATTATCTAATTATTGAAAAATTGATTAGAGCATGTTTATAAATTTTGATTATTGTCTTATTACGATAGAATCTGTCAAGTAAATTTTATAAATTCAAAATTTAATTAGAAACATCATTAAGGTTCCATAATAATAAATAAAATTTATTGATGAATTTATAAAATTAACTTGGCTTTAAATAATTTCTCTTTTTTAAATATTTAAAAGAAGAAACAAGAATAAAAATAAAAATTTCCGTTATACATGTAATCCACGTATAACACGATAGTTAGGTTATATAAAATTTTGTGTAGTGGTTAAACCGTGTTCTAAAAGTAGGTATGGAAGTTGTTTGCACTTGATTAAATATAAATTAATGAAAATGTAAGGACGAATCTACATTTAATTGTTAAGTTACAGTAGTTTTTCTTTTAAATGCTTTTGTTTATTTGTTATTTATATGATTCCTATACTGTAGTTAAAATGCGATTTTAATGGAGTAAAAGAAAAAGTACATGATGAAACTAACTCTATGTCTGGAAAAATTGATAGTGCCGAGTTTTGGACGCATCTTATACTTCCTAGAAACTATTGGTTTATTGGAAAGTATACAAAAATAGAAAACCCGGAGGAATTAAATCTTCGATCTCATATGCTCCAACTTAAAAAATGAATTCTGAATTATTTTTGCTTTGCAGTAAGTTTAAATTCTTATACAAATAGATTTATTATTAAACATTTATCTTTTGTTTCAGAAATTTAAAATCAATAAATTAAAGTTTAAAAATTTATTTTGAAATGTAAACATACTTTGAAATATAAAATATATAACATAAATTGATAAATGTTGAAAGATGAAAAATGAATATCATTTGATTAAGATAAAATAAATATATGTATGAAAAAAATATGTAAAAGCAAACAGAAATATATTGAAAATTGAATTAAAAGAAATAATTTTATTTTCTTTTTCTCTTTTGTTAAAATTTTTATGATTTTTCCCTTCCCTTAACCCACTCTCTTTTCTTTCTTTAAAGAAATCATGACTGTGAGTTAAATGGGAATATAGTAATAAATAGCCGTAACAGCGTGACTTTCTTTCTTTAAAAGAAGATAAATTATCACATTTTTTAACAGTTATTTTCAAATTTCAAATATAAATAAATGATAAAAACTTATAAATATCTAAAAATAAACTTTTCTATAGTTTAAATAAATAAAAATTAAATTTTAAAATACAGTGACAACTCATTATATTCAAGACTATTCCTCTTTTTGAATTATTGAAATTTGAAGTTGCGTACCGGCATCTATTTTAAAACTTGGTTACCATTATCTGCGGCCAGTTTGATGAACGCAGTTATGTAGTAAGTCATGTGTACTGTCACCTGGTTTTGTTTACAAAAAACTCCTGAGGAATTATATACATATTATCGATATTATGAATGAATGAATGAGTAATAGAAACTTCCATCTTTAACCGTTAGATTTATAAACTTCATATTTGGTTTGCAGGTAGCGTTTAGATCAACTCTAAACAGATGAATTCAAAAACATAAAAATATAATAATAATAATTTAATCACAAAAAATTGAAAATAAAAAAATATATACTTTTGGTCGATAGATGGCGTGGTAACGTTTGTTTGTATTTCATTAGAAACTGTTGCAGAAACGTAATTTTAATAAATTTAGAAATTTGTAGTATAGAATAATGAGCGTAAATTATTAATGATTATAAATTTTCTGTATAAGTTCATCGACGAGTAAATATAATTTATTAAGCTTGTTTTAATTTATAATTAATAACTCATATTTAAAACAAAAATATTACTCTGTTACGCTATCCTAAACTTAAATTATTAAGTTATAGAACAAAATCTGAAAACTAATATATTTCATTTGCAATATTAAGGAACCACTTTTTCTTTATTATTATTGCATTTATAATAGACATTATATTAAGGAGAAATATAAAATCTAGATCATATTTTGAGCAAAAAAATATTCATCGGCATTCTGATAGGAGATCATTTAATTTTTGTCTCCAAATTTTTACTATGATTAAATAAAAGTATAAACCTTAATATAATATACACTCAGTTCTGTTTTTACATGAATTTTTTCAAGATTTTTATTTAACATGAATAAGAATAAAAATTTCATTCTCTTTTTACACGGTTTGTTTTGATTAACACGATCGAGCCAAATTCTAAGAAGAAAAATTTTTTCGTATTGCGGTGAATGCAGCGCTTGCTTCACATTATTCGCCTCCATGTTGTTGTTTTCGATTCCAATTTGAAAAGAAATCTCTGAGAAATTCTCCTAATTATAGATATAACTTCAATAGTGAATTTTTTTGTCTGAATTTTGAGTTTGCTGTTTCAAGTGAAATGTAACTTTTTGATGTTTAATAGTATAAAAAATTTAATAAAAGTTAAAATTTAAATCTTGTTATGTGTAACTCATATTATTTTACATAATTTTCGTATTTATAAATAAGTAGCATGTTATTTTTGGTACGGTTTTACATTAGCGCTTACAACGCCAAGTATCGAAAATAGTACCGATCAAAAGATGACGACGAGTAGAAAAAACTTTTCAAAAGGACTGCATTTCTATCTGGTACAGATTTGGGTGCAGACTTCAAGAAAATGAACGATAAAATTATAGTATTTCTCCACCTGCAGTATCTAAATGGTGTACGCCGCCATTTTGAAAACCTGTCTTGAAAGCCGATATAGTTTTGGAATGAATCTTTCATAGAACAGAATTGTGGATTCCTATTTTAATCATCAACAATTCCATTCTGTTAAATATTCATTCCAAAAATTACTATATCTCGGATTTCAAAACAAGTTTTTAAAATGGCGGCGCGTACCGGTTTAGATGCTGTTTGTGGAGAAATATAAATTCATCATTCATTTTCTCAAATTCTGCATTAGATAGATGTGCAATCTTTTTGGAAAGTTTTCTCTACTCGTCGTCATTTTTCCATTGATACTATTTTTATTCATATGGCGATGATGTAAAATTGTACCTTATTTTTCTTTTCAAATGATAATTTACTTTATATAATACTTTTTTATATAGGTTTGCATGTGCAATCTTTGTGAAATAAAAAGTGCAAGCACTTAAAAATAGTAAGATTCTAACATGATATGGTTTATTGTATTATTTTTGGTGATTTTTTTAGGTCTGGAATCAATCTTCTATTTTCCCATGGATACAGTATACTTTTTTACACACATTCTTCGGGAACGTGTAAAAACAGAATTAAGTGTATAGTGAAATACTTCTGATAATTTAACTTCAGTATTAGATATTGATCAGTAAATACAGTATTCGTAAAATTATTTATAGAAATACTTCTAGATTTAGCTAAATCTAAGAAAGATACGTTAATTTTTTATAAAAGTAGTACAGTATTTTTGTTCTGAACAGTGCCATGCCAAGAAATTAGGCCGCCTGTGAACAACTGTTAGTTGGCCACTCCTACTCAATCAATAAACAAAAATTAGAAAATTAATAATCATAATTGTACAACTTTAAATAATTTCATTTATTATTTTATCAGTAGGCCCTAATAATACATAACAGCCATAACATAACATCTTGGAAATTATCGATAATAATACAATACGCAAGAGCTATAAACACAAATGAAGAACGTCTTGGAAATTGTAATAAATTACAAAATTTTCATTGCACATTAACTGTAATATTAAATAAACTTCAAACATCACTATATACAAAAATTAAATATCTAATTAGATAACAAATAATTTAATATATTCAAAAATAACATATTAATAGGAAAAGACAACAATTTACAAGAAATAAGTTTGGCGTGCTTTATTAAGAACAAATTTCGATATAAGATCGTGTATATCAATTTCATCCAAAAATTTATGTTCTATTGCTATAATTGATAAATTTGTTAGTTATTCTTGTTGCATTATTGCTCTTAAATACTTTTTGATTATCTTCAATTAGGAAAAAGAACATTCGCCAGATGTTACAGAAACGATCCTAATCCGACAAATAAATAAGAAATGTTCCTCGAAGATTGCTCTAAAAATATATTGAAGTACTTTATATGACTGTGAAACAATGTTTTCTTCTTTTATATATGACTTTATCAAGGATGTTGAACTTACTGATAAAATTTCATGAAATAGATCATGTTTATCAATATCGGATTCTTTTCTTTGCACATCAGTTAATTTCAGATGATCTTTGCATGATTCTAATATTTGCCTTCGCGTAAAATATTAATTCAGTTAGTTATTTCTTAAATTGATGTTAGAATTGATTTTTATTTTTTACTTTATCTTTTTCAAATGAATAGAATTTTCAGATTTACATATTAAGGAAATAAACTTTCTTTTCTCTCTTATTTCGTGTTATTGTTTTTTAATTTTATTTTATATCTTGTTTTTGCGGCATTCAGTTTGGCCGCCCGTGTGCGATGTACAGTCCCGTGCAAAAAGTTTGTCAGGTTACAGGAAAAGGTTCGGCTATCCAGCAATACGCACAAGTAT